>JAXGGA010001076.1:0-170684 GCA_038373865.1 Uloborus plumipes
CCCACCCCCCCCCCACCCCCACCCCCCCACCCCCCCCCCCCCACCCCCCCCCCCCCCCCCCCACCCCCCCCCCCCCCCCCCCCACCCCCCACCCCCCACCCACCACCCCCCCCCCCCCCCCCCCCCCCCCCCCCACCACCCCCCCACCCCCCCCCCCCACCCCCCCCCCCACCCCCCCACACCCCACCCCACCCCCCCCCCACCCCCCCCCCCAACCCCCCACCCCCCCCCCCCCACCCCCACCCACCCCCCCCACCACCCCCACCCCCCCACCCCCACCCACCCCACCACCCCCCACACCACCCCACCCCACCCCCCACCCCACCCACCCCACCCACCCCCCCCCCACCCACCCCACCACCACACCCCCACCCCCCACCCCAACCCCACCACCCACCCCACCCCCCCCACCCACCCCCCACCCCACACCCACCCCCCCACCCACCCCCCCCACCCCCCCCCACCCACCACCCACACCACCCCCCCACCCCAACCCCCCCAACCACCCACCCCCCCCCCCCCCCCACCCACCACCCACCCACCCACACCCCCCACCACCCCCACCCACCCCACCCCCACAACCACCCCCCCCACCCACACCCCACACCCACCCACCCACCCCCACCCACCACCCCCACCACCCCCCCACCCACCCCCACCCCACCACACCCCACCCACCCCACACCACCACCCCCCCACCCACACCACCCCCACCCCACCCCCCCACACCCCCACACCACCCCCACCACCCCACCCCACCCACCCCACCACCCCACCCCCACCAACCCCACCACCCCCCCACCACCCCCCACCCCACCACCCCCACACCCCCCCCACCCCCCACCACCCCCCCCCCACACCACCCACCACCACACCCCCCCCACCCCCACCCACCCCACCCCCCCCACACCACCCACAACCCCAACCCCCACCCCCCCCCCACACCCCACCCCCACCCACCCCCCCCCCCACCCCCACCACCCCCACCACCCCACCCCCACCACCACCCCACCCCCACCCACCCAACCCACACACCCCACCCCCCCACCCCCACCCCACCACACCCCCCCACACCACCCAACCCCCACCCCCACACCCCCCCACAACACCCACCACCCCACCACCCCCCCCCACCCACCAACCCCACACCCCCCCCACCCCCACACCCCACCCACCACACCCCCCCACCCCACCCCACCACACCCACCACCCCCACCCACCCACCCCCCCCCACCAACCCACCCCACCACCCACCCCCCACACCACCCACCCACCCCACACCCCCCCACAACCCACCCACCACCCCCACCCCACCCACCCCCACCACCACCCCCAAACCCACACCCACCCACCCCACCCCCACACCCCCACCCCCCCACCCACCCCCCCCACCAACCCCACCCACACCCCCCACCCACCACCCCACACCACCCCCACCACCCCCCACCCACCACCCCACCACCCCCACCCACCACCACCCACCCCCCCCACCCCCACCCACACCCCCACCACCCCCACCCACCACCCCCACACCCACCCCCCACCCCCACCCACCACACCCCACACCCCCACCCCACCCCACCACCCACCACCCCCCACCCCCCACCCCCACACCACCACCCCCCCCACACCCCCACCCCCCCCCACACCCCCACCCCACCACACCCACCCCACCACCCCACCCCCCACACCACCCCACCCCCACACCCACCCACCCCCCCCCACCACCCCCCACCCCACCACCCACACCCCACCAACCCCCCCACCCACCCCCACCCCACCCACCCCCACCACCCCACACCCACCCCCCACCACACCACCCCCCCACCCACACCCACCACCACCCCCCACCCCACCCACCCCCCCCCCACCCCCCACCCCACACCCACCCCCCACCCCCCCACCACACCCCCACCCACCCCCACCACCACCCCCCACACCCCCCCCAACCCCACCCCACCCCCACCCCACACCCCCCCCCACCCCCACCCCCCCCCACACCCCACCACCCACCCACCCCCACCACACCCACCCCCCCACCCACCCCCACCCCACACCACCCCCCACCCCACCCACACCCACCCCACCACACCCCCCCACCCCCCCCACCCACACCCCCCACACCACCCCCCCACCCCACCCACCCCACCCCCCCCCACCACCCCCACCCCCCCCCCCACACCCCACCCACACCACCCACCCCACACCCCCACCCACCCCACCCCCCACCCCACCCACACACCCCCCCCACCCCCCCAACCCCCACACCCCCCCACCCACCCCCCCCACACCACCCCCCCACACCACCCACCCCCACACACCCCCACCCCCCCCCACCCACCCCCCACCACCCCACCCCCACCCACCCCCCCACCCCACCACCCCACCACCCACCCCCCCCCCCCACCCACCCCCCCCCCACCCCACCCCCACAACCACCCACACCCCACACCCCCCCACCCACCCCACCCCCACCCCACACCCCCCCCACACCACCCCCCACCCACCCCACCCCACCACCCCCCCACCCACCCCCACCACCCCACCCCACACCCCCCCACACCCCACCCCCCCACCCACCCCCCACCCCACCACCCCACCCACACCCCACCAACCCCCACCCCCCACCCACCACCCCCCCACCCCACCCCCACCCACCCCACCCCCACCCCCCCCACAACCACCCCCACACCCCACCCCCCCACCCACACCCACCCCAACCCCCCACCACCCCCACCCCCCACCCCACCCCACACCCCCACCCACCCCACACCCCCCACCCCACCACCCCCACCCACCCCACCCCCCCCCACCCCACAACCCACCCCCCCACCCCCCCCCCCACCCACCCACCCCCACCACCCCACCCCCCCCCCCACCCAACCACCCCACCCCACCCACCCACCCCCCCCACCCCCCACCCCCACCACCCCCCACACCCACCCCACACCCCCACACCCACCCCCACCCCCACCCCACCCACCCCCCACACCCACCCCCCCCCACCACCCCCACCCACCCCACCACCCCACACCCCCACCCCCCACCCCACCCCCCACCCACCCCACACCACCCCACCCACCCACCCCCACCCCACCCACCCCCACCCACACACCCCCACCCCCCCCAACCCCACACCCCCCACACACCCCCCCCACCCCACACCCCAACCCCCACCCCCACCCACCCCCCCACCACCCCCCCACCCCCCACCCCCCAACCCACCACCCCACAACCCCACCACCACACCCCCCCACCCCCACCCCACCACACCCCACCCCCCACCCCACCACCCCACAACCCACCCCCCACCCCCCACACCCACACCCCCACCCCCCCCCACCCACCCCCCCACCCACACCCCACCCCCCCCCACCCACACCCCCCACCCACCCACCCCCCACCCCACCACCCCCCCACCACCACCCCCCACCCCCCCCCACCCCCCCCACACCACCCACCACACCCCCACCCACCCCACCACCCCCCACCCACCACCCACCCCCACCCACCCCCCCACACCCACACCCCCCCACCCCACACCCCACCACCCACCCCACACCCCCACCCCCCACCCCCACCCCCACCACACCCCCCACCACCCACACCACCCACCCCACCCACCCCCCACCCCCCACCCCCCCACCCCCAACCCCCCCCACACCCCCACCCCCCACCCCACACCCACCCACCACACCCCCCCACCCCCCCCACCACCCCACCCCACCCCCCACCCCACCCCCCCCACCCACAACACCCCACCCCCCACAACCCCCCCCACCACCCACCCCCCACCACCCCCACCCCCCACCACCACCCCACCCCCCACCCCACACACCCACCCCCACCCCCCCACCACCCACCCCCACCCACACCCCCACACCCACCCCACCCACCACCCCCCACACACCCACCCCACCCCACCCCCCCCACCCCACACCACCCCCACCCACCCCCACCCCCCACCCCACCCACCCACACACCCACACCCCACCCACCCACACCCCCACCACCACCCCACACCCCCACCCACCCACCACCACCCCCACACCCCCCACCACCCACACCCACCCCACCAACCCCCCCACCAACCCCACACACCCCCCCACCACCCCACACCCACACCCCCACACCCACCCCACACCACCACCCCCCCCACACCACCCACACCCCACCAACCACCCCCCACCCCCACCCCCACCCAACCCACCCCAACCACCCACCACACCCACCACACCAACACCACCCCACACCACCCACCCCACCACAACCACCCACCCCCCACCCACACCACCAACACCCACCCCCACACCCACACCACCCCCCCACCACCCCACCCCACCAACCACACCCCCCACCACACCACCACACCCACCCCACCCCACCAACCCACACACCACCCCCCCACACCCACCCCCCACACCCCCACCAACCACACACCAACCCCCCACACCCCACAACCCACAACACCCACCACAACACCACCCCCCACCCCCCCACCACAACCCCACACCACACCCCAACACACCCCCACCCAACCCCACACCCACCCACAACCACCCACCCCACACACCACCCCCCACCACACCCACCACCACCCCCCACACCCCCACCCAAACACAACCCACACCACCACCCCCAACCCCCAACACACCACCCCACCCCACACCAAACCACCACCCCCCACCCAACCAACCCACCCCCCCACACAACCCACCACCCCACCCCCCAACACCCACCCAACCCCCCACCAACACCACCCCCACACCACCCCAACCCCCACACCCACCCACCAACACCCCCCCCAACACCCCACCCCCACACCCCCAACACCCACCCACCAACACCCACACACCCACCACCACCCAACACCCCACCACCCCACCCCCACCACACCCAACCACCCCAACACCCCACCCCACACCCCAACCCCACACAACCCACCCAACACCACCACCACACCCACACACCCCCACCACACCCACCCCACACACCCACCCACCCACCCCAACACCCACCCACCAACACCCCAACCCACCACCCCCACCACCACACCACACAACCCCACACCCCCCACACCAACACCCACCACACCCACCCAACCCACACCACCCCCACCAACACCACCCCCAACCACCCCACCAACACACCAACCCACCAACCCCAACACCCACCCACACCCACCCCCACCACCCAACACACCCACAACCCCCACCCACCACACACCCAACACACCACCCCAAACACCCACCACCCCAACCAACCCACAACCAACCCAACACCCCACACCCACCCAAACAACCACAACACCCACCCCACACACCAACCCACACCACACCCCACCACCAACACCCACACCACACACCCACACAACCACACCCCCCCACCACCACCCAAACCCACAACCACCCCCACACCCACAACCAAATACACACTACCCCATCCCCCAACACCAAACCACCAAACCACAAACACACCCAACCACACAACAACCAAACAAAAACCCACAAAAAAAAACACCAAACCCACACCCAACAACACAACCCACCCACCAAACACAAAAAACACCCTCCCCCAACCCTCAACCCAAAACAACAAAAACCACAAACCACACCCCCAAAAACCAAAACCCAAACAAAACCCACCAAACCCCCTACCAACCACCTATACACAAACCCCACACACAACAACCATACCACACACACCCCTCCTATCCACAACACCCCTCAACCCCATCCCCTCTCCACCACACCCCCCCACAACCTCTCCAACCTTCCCCACCCTCAAATCCCAACTACCCAACCTCACAAAACAACCCACTACCCCCCCCTCAAAACCCAACACCCCCCCATCCCAAACCACCACAACCACAAATACCAAATCCAATAAAAACAACTCCCATCTCCCACCCAAAAACACAAACACAATCAGCTGCTCTTTTGTCCTTGAAGTAACTTAGGCAGGGATTCAAGTGAAACAGGCAATCGCAAATTACAATCGCGACTGGAAATGAATTACATTAGAACGTTTCTTGATAAAAACATCGTGACGTCAGCGTGACGTTTGCCTATGAAAAGCGAGCTAGATAAAACGTCACAGCCTACTTGGCGAATAAGAGGAGATCGCTGAGTGCTTGTGAGCTCTTATTGGCTCCACCCGTAGTGACGTCATGCCAATTTAAGTTGATGATAATGTAATTCACTTCCAGTAGCGATTGCAATTTGAAGCGATCGCAGTGCTGTTTCACTTGAATCCCTGCCTTAGTGGTTTAAATTTGCGTACAGATTTAAGCCTTGAAAATTTATTCAATTTGATTAATTAACATCTCCTCCCTAGCAGCATCATCTCATCGGCCGATGATCCAATATGTCTCATCGGCCGATCAGAATCCGAGCAGCAAAATCCGATGAGAATACGATGAGATTTGGAGCAATTTACGAGCAGAACAGTCCCGTGCCGAGGAATTTCATCGGGAAACTTGATTGGAAGGATATCGTTTTCCGATGGAATATAGCTCATCTTATTTTCATCGGGAAAGTTGATCGGAAGTATATCGATTTCCGATGAAAAGTAGCTCATCGAAAACCGTGCTCGGATACTGATCGGAACGATGTCATCGTGCGTTACAGGATCAGTTTACGAGGAGTTTGTTGATCGGCCGAGCAAAATCCGATGAGTTGATGGTCCTTGGGCTGTTACTTACTTAACTTTCTGTTTCTTATATTTATTTGGCGAATTGATTTAAACTTTAACATGACTTTAAGTGGAATTTAAAAGGTTGTGAAGCGCATTTGAACTAAAGGATATAATAATTTTTCTTCAGAGGGGGTTGAAGTGAATTTAAATTTATTAAGTTGACTTCCTCAAAATTCGGTGTAACCGAAAATATCACAATGGAACTATTATTGTTAAAAAAAATAGTGATGGCTATTCAGTCACTCATCGTATTTGGCGTCGTAAAGTTTGGCCACAATCGAGAAATTTACCAAACCTCCCAGCCAGTGAAACACTACTTTCTCCAAATCAAAGAAAAAGGAAACGCTCTGGTAAGGAACAGCAGTTGTTCGCAGTCTAAAGAGTATTTTATTGCATGTTTAAAACATGTATTTAATGCCGCCATCACTAAATTTTTAACAATAATAGTTCCATTCTGACATTTTCGGTAACACCGCTATTCAGTTTACCCTTCATATTTGGCGTCGTAAAGTTTGGCAACAATCGAGAAATTTACCAAACCTCCCAGCCAGTGAAATCTTGCTTATTTGAGGGTCACTGTTAGATTGTAATCACTTCAAAGAGTTGGCGCGAAAGACATTATATTTCTTGCCTTTTAATGTTCACATTAAAATCCTGGAAGAATTGTTGTGGCTGAGCTACCGGACGACAATCGGTTTCCTATGTTAATCAATTTAGATTTGGCGACCAATTTTACATTGAAATTACGGTTAAATCGGTGAATTATATTAAATTTCGAGGGCAAAATTGCTGTGGTCGTTGAGAGTTTTCGAAAATCTTGGCACTACAGCTGTGTTAAAAGTTCCATTGAAACGTAAAAATTCGCTAAAAATAAATAAGTTCGTCACACACACACACACACACACACACACACACACATGAAAAGAAGAAAAGTCTTAAGAGTGAGTTAAACTATATTTAGTTAACTTCCTTTACATTTATTGCACGGGCATCGCCGTGCGGGTACTGCTAGTTATATATATAGACACACATAACTAATTTACAACCTTCTTAAGCGAACACTGTTTTTAAGAGATGCAGCATCCGACAAATTTAATATTTATATGAAGAAAGAGATTTCTCTACTAATAATAAAGCTGAAGATGGGTCTGTCTGTCCTTCTTTCTGTCTGTCTGTCTGTTACGCGCGTAGCGCCAAAACCGTTCGGTCGATTTTCATGCCACTTGGCACAAAATTATTTTGTAGCATGTAGTTTTGCACCTCGAAGCGATTTTTCGAAAATTCCATTTCGTTCTTTTTCTATTCGAATTCTTAGCGGAAATTCGATAAAATAGGGAAGAAATATTTCATACACAGTTTCAAGTCTTATGTCATTCGAAAGCTTGAAATTTTCTGCACAAAATGAAGTTTTTTCGAAGTTTCTACGATCATCAGGAGAGCTGTAACAACTGTTTTTAGAATCCCGGAATTCAAGGCTTACCTTCAGTAAAGCAAGCCAAACGATTCTAAAATGGTTCATCTCGAGAATAAAATTTGTTTTAAAAGAGAGATGAAATCAATTATTTTATCAACGGAAATTAACTTTTCATGTTGTTACCATGGTTACGTGTTCATACCTATTTTTGTTTCGTTCTTTTTCCAGCGTTGCCAGATGTAGTATTTTTGATACTACGGTAATATTTTTTCGGCCCAAATAAGGAGCGTAGTATTTTTCCGGCAACCCTATTTCCAATGCACTAATGATTTAATTAAAAAATTTGGCGGATTTTTTTTTTTTTTTTTTTCATTTTCATAGATTTCGAATTTCAGCAACATTGATTTTGGTAACGTTTAGAAACAGTAGTATTTTGTAATATTTTTTTTAGACGTGGCGTAGTATTTTTTTGTTTCAATTCTCTGGCAACTCTGTCTTTTTCCCGGTGAAAATGCTTTGGGACCTTACTTGGCGCGTTTTTGCGTGTCTCGCGGAAGTAAAAGCTAATGCAGACAAAAGTGATATGAATTGGCGCTACCACTTGGCAATATATCGCCAAGCTTTTGGTCGTCAAGTATTTGCCGCCAATTTGGCGACAAATCGCCAAGTTGGCGAAAAAAATGTTTTTTTACTTCCTTTTACGTAGTAAAGGAAGTATTGTGATCGCGAAAAAAAAATCACCCAAATTTGAGTCTAAATTTTGATTTTGCTCACCCCCGAATGAAAATTCCTTAGTTTTTTTGACCTGTCAGCACGTGCATATGTACCTACCAACATATAAGCAGCCGAAAATTTTTTTTCAACCACCCCTGAGTTAATTACGACGAGTTTTCTCGTGACGTCTGTATGTACGTGTGTGCGTATGTATGTATGTTTGTGGGTCGCATAACTCAAAATCTATATGTCGTAGAAGCTTCTAGCTTGGTATGTAGGCTCTGAGGATGGTCTAGTTGTGCACCTCCTCTTGTGGTTGCATTTGAATGTTCCCAAGGGGGTGTTTTACCCCTTTTTTGGGGTAAATCAGTGTTAATTTCAATGCAGACTCAAGTGATATGAATTGGCGCGACTACTTGGCGATATGTCGCCAAGCTTTTGGTCGCCAAGTGTTTGACGCCAACTTGGCGACATATCGCCAAGTTGGTGACAAATTTGGCGAAAAAATTATTTTTTGAATTTGGGTTCAACTTGGCGCTATTGGCGATATTTTGCGAAAAATTCACTGAATGATATTAAAATCAGCAATATTTAGAAAATTAACCATTGCAAAATATTTTTTGCATTGTTTCGTGGCAGATTAGGGGAGTAAATATTTGAATTGTTACCTTGCTCACTCCAAGCACTTTTTTTAACACGCAATGCAACTAGTAAGAAATTTACACGTAAAAGGAAGTAGTGTGGGGTCCATACCAGATTTTTTTTTTATTTAGACTCAATTTTGGTGCTATTGGCGATATTTTGCGAAAAATCTACTGAATGATGTTAAAATCGGCGATATTTAGGAGATTAATCATTGTAAAACCTTTTTTTTTTTGCATTGTTTCGTGGCAAACTAGGGATATAAATGTTTGAATTGTTATCTTGCTCACTCCAAGCACTATTTTAGCACTTAAGGCATCTACCAAGAAATTTACACGTAAAATTAAGTAGCGTGGGGTCCATACCAGATTTTTATATCATACTTTGAAGGAATTATAGTTGAATTACAACTAAAATAGAGCATTTTTTCTGTTTTTACAAATTTTTTACAAATGAACTTTTAATTTTATACCACGGGCAAAACCGTGCGGGTACCGCTAGTAGAATCATAAAACAAAATTTAAATTTTTCTAAATGAATACTTTTTTTAATAAATGAGACTCCTTTTTAATATTTTTAACTAATATTTGGTAAATAAATCCATCTATTCTACCGGATGTTTTACCAGTGCTTTAAAAGTAATGCTAGAGTGACATTTTTTTTTTTTTTTTTTTTTGCGCCAGGAGAGGGACATTTTTTTTTTGCGCCAGGAGAGGGACATTTTAATCAAAAAAGGCTGATGTTTCTACCCGGAATTATACAGAAGGTTAATAATGGTATTTTTCTCTTTTATCCTCTTAACTCAATTACACACTGCTGGCAGAATTATTATTTTTATTTTATTGAGAATAGAAATGTTGGCCAGGAGAGGGACATCGAAAATGTTACATACCTCATTTTGAACTAAGGAATAATAATTCGAACAGCAGACACATTCTATAGACAAAATACTCTATGAGTCCAAAGAAGTGATGAGAATAAACAGTGTTATAGTACTGCAGATTCAAAATTCCTTCTTTTTGCCTTTAATAATTGAATCAATTTGTAGGCCAGGAGAGGGACATGCAAGATTATATAATCATTTAAATAAGCTTAAACAACACTATATTACACTCATAATTATACATAATTCAACACTACAAGTGGAATTTGTGCAATGTTCACGTAAAATTTTAAAATAATTTATTTACATTTTAGAAACAGGGTGGGACACGCAAAAAAAGGTGACTTTTTGGCTATTCAAAAATTTTTGTAGAAAAAAAATAAATGAAAAATTGCTTTAATATGAACTGAATAACATCACAATAAGTATTTCTAACAATTAAAAAAATAAAAAAACTTTTTAGGTCGAATAATTTTGTGCTGTCCTACGGGGACATCATATTGTTCGGATTTTGGAGAATCACCCTTAAATGGATTTAATTTTATTTATTAAATATGCACAATTGTCACTTATTTTTTTTTCAAAATGTTCAGTATGTAAACAAATAAATTAAAAAAATTGCGAAAAAAAAATTCAGTAAAAAAAAAAAGGAAATTATTTTATATTTTTTCTCATTCAAAAGCCTGGGGGGGAGGGGGGGCTGGGAGGCGCTTCCTTGACTGCACACAAAAATAATCTGCTACCCTATACTAATTTTTAATGGCGCCAAAGCTGATGGAGCTTATTGCACTTTTTGCGCAAGGACCTCTGCTGATTTGATAAAAAATGCGTGATTTTTGTTATGTGATTTCAACAGATATTTTGTTTTCATTAAAAAGTCATCCTAAAGTGACTGGTGTCGGGGGGGGGGGGGGGCAATAACCGATATGTTCCCATAAATCCGCGGATGTTTGAAACATTTTAGACAGGAATTCAAGTGAAACACCATTGCAATCGCTTCGATGCGATCGCAAAATAAATGCTAATGCAACTTAACTTGGAACTGACGTCACTACGGGTGGAGCCAATAACAGCTCACAATCTCTTCTTATTCGCCAAGTAGGCTGTGACGTTTTATCTAGCTCGAAGGCAGGAATTCAAGTAAAACAGGCGATCGCAAACTGCAATCGCTACTGGAAATGAATTTAGAACGTTTCTTGATAAAAACATCGTGACGTCAGCGTGACGTTTGCCTATGAAAAACGAGCTAGATAAAACGTCACAGCCTACTTGGCGAATAAGAGGAGATCGCTGACTGCTTGTGAGCTCTTATTGGTTCCGCTCGTAGTGACGTCAGTGCCAAGTTAAGTTGATGATAATGTAATTCACTTCCAGTAGCGATTGCAATTCGAAGCGATTGCAATGGTGTTTCACTTGAATTCCTGTCTTAGGCACTTGAACTTGTTGAAAGGATTCCGCTCGGCATCTCTGAAACATACGAGCATGCAAACGCAATTGCATTTTTTACTTTGCAACATTTTTTTTTTCAAATGGGGCTGCAGTAGAGGCACAACCTTTTGCAGACCTAGTGCGATCGCCCAATTAAGCATCCATTCTTTCACGTAGCACCAGAATCGGCGGAATGCCATTACCACGATATTTTGACGCCCAGTTTCCCCACTAGATGGAGGCACCAGGGCTCTATTCGATGCGAAACTGCACTAGGAATTTAATTTTGCCAGGAGATACTGTAAGCCAAACAAGTACTCGAGGGATCTTTTACATGCCGCATAATACTTTGCAACATCGATCTCCGTAAAAATTATTTCCCCCAAAGAAAATATTATAATAATTATTATTTTGAGAACTTGTGGTTCAATAGGTTCAATGGGAGTCTTCTCCAAAAAATATATCGCAAAGTATGCAATAGCTTGAAGATAAAAATTTCAGCTGAATGATCAACCGTTCTATTTGACTCAAACATTCGGCTCAAACTTATCATTCGCTAGAGTCCTAAGGACTCTTATCATTTGCTAAAGGTAGCTGAACTACTCCATTTTCATACTCCATGAGCTACATGAAAAGAAAACTAGAGATTACGCAACTGCAACCGGCAAGTTCAAACACCTGTAACCGGGAGTCTGCTACGACTGAACATGAATGAACCTGTCCAGAATTGTATGGATGATTTCATCAAAGAGCTGTGAAAGTTACTATTCCCGTCAAATTTGGAATATTATAAACAATTATAATATTCCATCCTTTTCTCCTTTTTGCAAGCCCCTTTTAAACTTAAGTACGTGTTTGTTTGCTCTTTATTGTGTTTTAAGTTTGCAAATTTTCTTAAAGTTAGTTCTTAGCGTCAGGATTAATGTTATTGTTATATGATCAGATCAATTTGACGTTTAAATTCTTGTGTTTAATAATTTATTTTAAATGCTACTACTTAATTATTTTGCCTTTCATCATTGGAATCAATTTTATTATTTAAAAATGAATCATTTTATTTAATGCTGATGATTCATGCACTTAATTTTGAATCGCGTTAGTCGGGTGTGCTTTGTGCATTTAGTGTTCTGAAATGCTTTAAACGTGTTCATGTTTTGATAATTTTTTTGATGAAAGGTGAAATCAATGATGATGATTTGTTTCATTAATTCTAGTTTCTTAAATGTTTTTTATCCTCAGGTGCATCACTTAAACCACTTGTCCATCTGTGTTGTAAATTAACTTCAAAAAGTCTAACTCATAGTGGCCGATCTTTTTGAAAGTAGTAAAATTCTCAATGAAATAATATTTAGTTAAAAAATATGATACTTTCTCCATGAAATAAACGTGGAGATCTTGGCTTATAATATGATATCAATAATATTTCATTTTTCTTTTATCAGAAATAAATTTATTTTTCTTTACAAATCGCGAGAGTAGATACTTATTTTTCTATTTTAGAGTTTAAATAGTTTATGCGAGGCTCATAGTGACATTGTAAGAAACCTGCTTTTTTATTTGTGAATGATTTGTTACCTTGCTTCTTCTTGCAACACTGAAAGAAAAATTTTTTTGTAATTGTTTAGCAAATGTTACTGATGTTTACTCCTCAAACCACCATTTCATTGATTAAACGATTTGGTTTAAATTAATTATAATTGAACCCTTTCTTCATATTTTACAATTTCTTACAAGACAAAAAAGTTAACTGCAAATGGTATGTAGGTTCAATGAATAAAATGTACAAAGCACTTGGGCCCGTGTAGTCCATTGAACCTTTTTGATGCTGCAAACAAAAATTTAAAGCTGTTTTAATTTTTCAACCAATACCTGTATGTATTGTCTCCAAGGCTCAAAATAATATCTGGGTAAGTTTTTAAAGTATCAAAATGAAAAACCCAGATGCCATTTTAAATAAATCAAAGGTCTCATAAATTTTAAGATTATCAAATCTCAACATAAATAAGCACAAAGCAATTTATTACTTGCAAAGTATTTTTAAGTATTTATAGTGAAGGAATGTTTCTCTTTCATTGTACATGTGTCATTGTGATTGCAAAGTGTCAAGATAGTAATGATTTTATGTGTTAAAAATTTTAGCTGTTAAATTTTCACGTATGTTTAAAAATCCTGAAAAACGGTCAAAAACTTGACAAGCTATGATGTAACTTCATTTTTTACATGTGAAAAGTGAATACCATTTCATTTGATAGTTTTGTACTTTTCTTGTTTAAGTTGGTTTTGCAGAAAATGTTTTTTCGTCTGATGTGTATCAATGTTGTAAATCTGCAAATATTTGCAGATGAATTTAACTAAAGTATTTAAAGCTGTCGACACTTAACCCTCTTTGTCTCAGCTGAATTATACAGAGGTGTACTTCTCACAAAATATTCCCCAGAATCATTTTATGAAAGTTAGAAATTTTAGAGATTAAGTTGCTTGTCTAATAGTTTATTACAACTTTTTATGATACATGAAAGAAATTTTCAACATTTTTTATTTTTTGCTCATTTTTATCAATCATTTCCTAAATTTATGAAAAACCAATTAAAAATGTGTAAACTATGAAATAAATCTGAAAATAGCTGTAGTCAAGTCTTGATATCTCGAAGCCTTATAACTCGAATATTCGTTTATCTCTAAGTTTAATTTGGTGAGAGATGAAGTCTAAAGTTTGAATTTTTGCAACCTTGACTTTGATATTAAACGTTTTTCACAAATTTAAATGAAGAAAAAAAAAGCAATGATCATATGAATTAAACTTCATTTTTTACCATTGCATGGTTATTTTTCATCATGAATATTTGGTGGGGAAAGGTTTTCCACTAATTATTGTGAAAATTCGTATTTCCGTGTTGTCAACCCCCTTTTTCCTGTCGCAGGCCAGTTATTTCAAATTTTGCCGGTTAGGGGGGGGGTGTAAATTATACCAAATTTCAATGTAAATTATACCAAAAAAAGGTCCACTTATGCGTAAATACATTAATTTCCGAAACCAGGGGGGAAGCCAAGCCATTGATCACCCGTCTTTTATGTCTTAAATGACGGGCCTGTCTTGCGTGAAAGATATAATAGTCGCTTCTACTGAGATGACTAATGTTTAGTATGTACTTTTTGAAAAAGCTAGACGTACCAATAGGGAAATTTGAACATAAAATAATTTTAAAGAGTCATTAACAAAAATTTTGATTAAAATTGAGTAGACATAGAATTAAACCTTACTATTTGAACTCACTACAAGAAGTTAACCTAAAACAAATAAAAAAGATCAGTATTCAATATTTTTTGGGGGAAAACTGTACAGTTTTGTCAATATTATAACATGATAATTATTCTTATATAACCTCGGATAATTCCTTTATTTTAAATCATAATTGCTACTAGATTTTACTGCTGCAATAATTCTTTCTAAGTTTTGATGGTCTTTAAGATGCCATAAAACTCACTGTAATTTATATTTCTGTCGCTCATTGTAAAAATTATGCATCTTCAAGTTTTTAAAACGCATATTTGCTTGTTAAATGGAATAACATTTAGTTACATCTTTTAGTATAAAAGCGAAGCGAAGCAAATTTCAAAAAATTGAAATTAATTAAAAAAATTTAGTGACTAATAGTAACTAAACACATATATTTCTTGAAAAACTGAGAAGGGCTTTTTATATAATAAGGCATAGTAAAAGCATTTACAAGGAGATACACCACTTTTACAATGAACGTTTGTTGAATTGATTGTCACAATAATTTCTGCTGTAAATGAATAGAACACTAACATTACTTCAGAACAGGAAAATATTACAACTCAATCAATTTTCTTATCACTCTATTTCATATTTCTTGTTTTACTTTATTTTTTTCTGAAAATAATGTTTCGTTTTGTAAAATGCTGCTTCTAGCCGGAATACGGGACTTCAGCCGTCCCGTATCAAGGTTCCCCGGGACGCGGGACAATATTTCAAAAAACGGGACTGTCCCTTGAAATCCGGGACGTCTATCAACCCTGCCCCTAACACACACGCACATTTTCTCTTTAAAACTTTCAGGTATTTTTTCTTGAACTCGCAATCACCCCTGGTTGTGACTTCAAGTTATTGACTCTTCTGTGATTGGTTCATGGGATGGACAAAAAAAAAAAAAATAAATAAATAAATAAATAAAAAATAAATAAAAGAAAGGAAAACAGCAACAGGCCACTTTGCTGTGCTTTTGAGAATAAATTGCTGCAGGATCATTTTAAAAACATAAACAGGAGTTAAAATTAAGATGGTATACTTCAAAATTTCCCTGGTGCTTTCCTCGAAAGAACTATCACCTACAGAAGATTGCAAACATTTCTTACTTCTGTGAAAATGCACTTTTTTTTTGACCTGTGTTTAAAGTTACTGATGTTATTTTGGCATATATTTATCACTGCAATTTCCTTTTTTAACTATTAAGAAATGAACTTGACAATACTTGATTTGAGTTTATTTAATTTTTGATCATTTGCAAATTTAATAAAATAATTTAAGAATTTTTTTAGCATTTAGATAATACCATAAGATTGAACCAGTGTTAGAAATAAAAATTTATAGCTTGGTGTCATAATGGCGCCTAGTTTTAAGTTTATAGGCTTCAAAACAAGCAACCTAAGTGCCATTTGTAATAAAGTAAAATATCCAGATTAAAACTAGAAAAAGAAAAAAAAAATCATTTAACAGACTCAATATACAATGTTGTAAGCTACACAACACAATGTTGATACTATGTTTGTAAAATTTAGAAGAGAAAATGATTTCTTAAAGATGAAATTGATTGTTTTTGAAAATTACTTCTGCAAATTTTCTTCTGGCCCATCACTGCAAAATCCCAAAAAGTCTTTAACACAAAGGAAAGCTTTAACATAATTTTAAAGTTAAGGCGTCAAATTTGGCATCTTGGGTTGAAACCTAGGCGTCATGAAAAGTAAACATTGACAAGATCAAGTTTCAACTAAACATTTCCATTCAGTGGCATACATAGCACCCGCGGCACAGGGGGAGGGGGGGAGGCAACAGGTTTGAGGGCGCATCATCCAGAAAAATAGCACTATGAGCTACAACGGAAAATATTTTTTATATTTTAAAAAGGGGTCGAGGCGCACTTACAAATCTTGTGGGGGAGTGCATCTAAGACTACGTAAGCTACTGGGTCCATTTAATATGCTTTTCTCATGAATTGCTTTTGCACAAAGGTAGACATTTTTTTCTTGTCACTTTCTTTAAGTTTGATTTTTTGTGTATGTTATAATGTAGTTGTTGCCTTTCAGATAAAAATCTAACATACAAAGCAGTAAGATACATAGTTTTAATTAATGTTTTTGAAAAAGTTAACTTATTTCTTTTTTCATTTTTATTTTTTAAGCTAGTCTCTTCTTGTGAACACTATGACCACATGGTTTGTATGATTTGAGATGAATTTGAAATTTTCAAACTTACTTTATGAACGACAATTGATTGCTCATAACACTTAAAAATGGCCATTTTCTTCTCATGTAATGGTGTGCTGTTATGGATTGCTTCAAGGAGGAAAACTTATCGAGAGTAGCTGGGAGTAATAAACTTGACAACATCTGGGAAGGAATAGCTCAATCCTGTTGCGAAGAGGACTTAGTATTCGTACTGAGTGATTTACTGTAAGGCTATGCATTTAACTAATTGTGCAAATTTTGATGAGGGAATTACAAGATAGAATTTCTTCAAAATTCCTTATGTTTACAACAGTAAAGTTACTAGATATGAATTATTTCAAAGTAATATATATATGTGTAGTCAAACCTCGCTATTTTAATAACTTTAAGTAAGTTCTGTTGTATAATATGCTACCTAATATTGAGAAAGATTTTACACAATAAAACATAACAGTATCTGTTTTCTAAGAGAAATATAAAACATTGACATTTTATTACTGGTTAAGCAACTGTAATTTAAATCAGGGACCGCGCTAAGCATTCGCCACCTCGCCAAATGCGATAAAATCGAAAATTCGGCGAAAGAAATTCTGATTTGGCTAAAGTATTGCCGAACGAAAATTCCCAGAAATTTCCACTAGGGGGGAAAATATATGTATTGTGTTAAGAAATAAAATACTTTGACTAAAACTTTCAAAATTTGGCTAAGATTTTTAAAGTTTGTCTCATTTACTGGCTAACAACTTAAAATCCTTAGCGCAGTCCCTGTAAATTATGATAATCAAAACTTAAAAGTGGAAATTGTGTCACCTGTTATGAATTAAGTGCTTTTCAGTGAGCTGTTATTTTGTGTACTACAACTTTAGTGCAGAAAAAAAGCACCATAGCAATAAGTCCGGGAGCTTATTCCTTAAAAAAAAAAAAAAAAATCTTGTTCAAGTTGTAAAATAAATCTGTCCTGCAATGTTTTAAGTGTAAAATTTAAGCCTAAACTTTGGACGGGTTTTAATACTTCCAATTTTAATGTTTGGATATTTGAAACTTAATCAAACTTAGTTTTACACTTATTAGAAGCTGTGTACAACATTTCATCATAATAGGTAATGGTTTTAAAAACTTCTATTTGACATGGAAAAAGGTTTATTAATGACCCATATCAAATTTGTACCTTTACATAATAGACAGGAAAATAATATTGCCTCAATTTTATGAAAAGATAGCGAGGTTTTACTGCATTTGTTTGAGGTATGAGAGAGTGAAGCAGTACAAAATGTAAGCAGCATTTCTAATTTAGTTTTTTTATATTTAAGTGTTTAAAATTGTAACTTTCTTATTACTACTTCCTAATAATCTGTGTTAATATTTCTATTTCTATTTTTAAAATTTTCTTTATGGTATTGAACATTATAAACATAGCGACTGATGTATGGTAGAATTTAATTTGAATTCACTAGATTTTATAATTTTTTTAAAAAAGAACCTAGAGTTTTAAAACTGCAGTTGAAAGCTCTCAGCAAACAAGATTTCCTTTAGCACATGGCCTTGGTCTTTGAGACTTTATCTTCCCACCATTTACGTTTTTGCCTGAAAGGAAGGAAGCATTCTATTTACAAAAAAAAAAAAAAAAACTCAGTTTAATTTTGCTGTGCATTTTCATCTTTATTCAGTTATAATTCACATGTCGGAATTGAGCTGTATCTGCTTCTTTTTATTAAGTAAAAGAAGTACCCCTTTGCAGAAACAGCGAGACGCTGCAACCTATGTCGCAGATTCTTTAAAAAGTCTGCAGACTTTCTTATTTGGGAGAACAAAAAATTAAAAAAAAAAAAAAATCTCTGAAATATGCGAGTAAAGA
Organism: Uloborus plumipes; assembly: GCA_038373865.1. Classification (NCBI taxonomy): domain Eukaryota; kingdom Metazoa; phylum Arthropoda; class Arachnida; order Araneae; family Uloboridae; genus Uloborus; species Uloborus plumipes. Next base: position 19,099 of record JAXGGA010001076.1, read on the forward strand.
CTAGTATAGTATTTTCTAAAATTTCTACAGGTAGCCTGTGCTTTTATTTCTTTAGTTAAAGTCTTATTTTTAAGTATTTCTTGGAGCTCATTTATATTTTAAGATTAATCTAATATTTATCATGTAGAATTTTTTTAAGGATTTTCAATTTGTGTCACAGACTGCTGGAAAAAAAATTTTACTGCTGGGAGGAGTATTGTAATCATGAACATTTTTTTCTTCAAAATTTTCGGCCTAAATTTTCATTTTACTTCCTCTACGGATTATATTTAAGAATTTGCCGTCATCAGTGATATTTGTTGGCAATAAAAATGTTTAAATAACCAAAAAAAAATTTCTATTTTCAAACTTTCTTTCCCCCCCTGAAGTGTCACTAAAAATTCTCCATGGAAGCATTGGTAGAAACAACGAATGGCCAACTAAAATTAATTTTATGTCAGTTTTGTGTGTGGAATTTATATATTACTGTCATATTTTATCAGTCAAACATTAGTAAATGCTGTAGCTTGCATATTATAAATTTTATATTTTAATACTTTAATTCATCAATTAGAAATTATTTACCTTCATACTTTATTTTTACAACTGTTTGGTATTAATCCAAGCATATATTTACTTTTGGCACAACCCTAGTATATGTGTATCATCTATTATTTCTTCAGATTACAATTCTACCATGAATCTTTTAACTATGAAGATCTTATTGTTCATAAAAAATTAAATTAGTTCATAGATTTTTATTTTGTTATTTATTTATTTTGTATTTTTAAATTGTTGGTTTCTTTTTTTTTTAAAATTTTATTTCATTTAGGAAAATCTTGTGCTGTAAAAAAATAGCAAAACTTCTCAATGCTTTAAAATTTATATTACCTGTTCAAAAGTTTCATCCTGCCAAAAATATCAAATATTTTGTGCAACCATATTGACTTTTGATTATTAATTTCTATCAAATCTTTCAACTGTTGAATCAATTATAACGTGTGTGTGTGTGTTTTTTTTTCGCCCTACCCCGCAAAAGAAACTCTAATAGCATTACGTATAATGATAAATAGGTTTTGTGTACTGTTTTTTGTTTAAATTAGAAAATGGCAAAAATAAGAATGGTGTATTATAAAAAATTTGAGATGCAAAAATGAATTTTTTACTTTGTGTCAGAAATATAAATTTAGTATAATATTTTCTAATAGAAAAGAAATACCCCTCTAAATTAGTGTGAATTGTTTTGCATATTGTACAGCAACATTTGCATAATAATTCCTCACTGTTAAATTAATTCCCTTTCGGGCGGTATTTTATGCCATTATTTATTCAGCTTTCTTTAAACCTGCCGATTATTTAGTTTTCCTGTTTCTTCAAGCTTGTAAATTTCTTCATTAAAGCTCAGTTAACACCTACACAAAATGTTATACAGTTGCATTCACTGGTCACGGCTCATTTACTTAAGAGAAGTTTTGTTATCTTCAAAACTAATTTTTTTAAGCTCTAATTTTTTAATTGCTTATCCCAACTTTTCAAGATGTCTGCTTTGCATGTTTAAACTTTTGAAAATAACAATAATTGTTATTACTTTTTAAACTTCTGTTATTAAATTTAGTTATTTAGAAGTATTAGTGCTGCTTACTTGAATTTTTGTACTGCCTCAGTGTGATTTTCAGATGGTTTATGTAATTGTCTTCTTCAAAATTATTGGTGTTTTCCTTCAGGATTTCTTTTGCCTAGAATTAATGAATGTTCACTGTTTAGACAACAGGTGGCAGGCACAAGTTTTTCATTTTGGAGAGGAGGACGAAATGCTAGGTAATTATCAAATAATATCTTATAGCTGGTAAGGATTTTGTTATTATCTTAGGGATTAATCACTTCAGATGTTTTAATATTTTTTTCAGCACAAACACATTTTTGTTGAAAAATAAAAAAAAGATTAGTCCAAATATTTTGTGTTAAAAAAATCTGCACTTATTATTTTTCAGGAACATGGTACAACTATACAAGAATACTTCAAATATGCATTGAGGCTTATTCTGGCACCAGCATGAAATCATCCTGCTTCAGATTGACGTCATAACTCCTCCTTCAAGCCATCTCGCCATAGAACTTTCGCATTTGGTGCCGGTTTGATAGTGTAGTTATGACGTCAGTCTAATTTAAAACATTACCAATTTTTCCTAGAATAAGGCCCAATGTTTACTGTAGCACTGATTTTGATTTCTCTTCTTGTCTATCTCAGAATGAATTCTGAAGATAATATACTGCAATATTCTTCAATTAAATACCTGCACTTTTTTTAGAAAGCTTTTCAATTCTTGTAGTACATTTTATTTTGAGCACATATAAATGCGTCAAAGCATTATTTTTTATTCTTCGCTAGAAGGAATTCTATGACCATTGGAAAATACTTTCCAACTCCCTAAAAGTTCTCAACTGAATTTGATTTAACTTCTATAGCTAGGAAAATACTTCGCACTGTGTAAGTAATTTGAATTGTGAACCCTAATCTTTGTAGCAAAAGGGGGCACAACAACATAATGTGCTAGAATGTTCTGTAACACTTCTCAGCTGATGGAAAGTGTTCTACAGGATATTTAATTTAAATTTGATTGATCGATAAAAAATGCAAATGTTATTTGGAGTGTTATCCTCAAATCAAGGAGCATGAACATTATGGAATGAAGAAAATCGACTTTTTCCAGATCCATTTGCAGTTATTAAGTAACTAGTTTGCAACTGTTCTGAGTCTGAGCTCTTCATTTTGCAATGTGCGTAGCTTCGCATTTTGCACTGAGGGAAGACGTGTGCACACATTTTGCATTGAGGAATCTGGAACCCACATAATGATCTGCCAACTGAGGCTATCTTTGTACATTTAGTGAAAACTTATCTTTACCTTTTTCTGCAGTATTAGTACTTAAGAAAGCACAAATTTGAATTAAATTTGTTAGTGTGGTTAAGAATTGTATAAAACTGAGAGCTACTTCATGTAGTCCCTTCAAGATGATGTTATCCATCGAGTACATAGCTTCATATCTATTATGCCACACATATTGCTGGAATGTTCTATTTCTATACTTCATCTGCATGCTCTGGAGCTTACCGCTACGTCAAGGTTAAGAAGAAAATTTCAAATTATGTCCTGCAAAGCAAATTATTCAGTTGCCCACAAAGTTAAAGGCTTTTTTAATTTCTATTTGGAGTTTCTGTTTTTAAGGCATTTAACTTGTCAAACTATATCAATTTATTTGTTTCGAATTTTGGTCTTTTTACCTTGTGACAAGACTCATTCAAGTAGGTTTAACATAAGGTTATTTGAAAATTGTGACTTACTGTAGTCAGCATATACAGTTTATATCACACAATTAAACATTTTGATTCTGTTTTTTGTAAATAAAATTTACTAAAACACACAAGAACTTTTATCCTAATATTTTAAGATTGGTCTATGCCAGTTCTTTATGTTGTCATAAAAGTTCCTCTTGCTCAAAATATGGAATTTTTATCATAACATTTTTCTTGACTTTAAAATTTTAAAGAAGAATCAAAAATCAATAAAAATACAAGTTCTCCGTTTTCATCTTGTAACACTATAACATTTTATTCTTAAAGGTAAGTACAGAGGTTTTAATATTTAAAAATCTTGACTTTACTGATGTTTTGAGAACAAGTGTTATAATATTTTTTCCTTTTTTACAGACAATGGCTGAAGAAAGTTTACTGGAATGCCCAAGTTCTCTAGAAATTTGGAACCAAGAAACTTTTCAGCTGATTTATGATGAGTAAGTCATAAAGAAGTTCACTTTCAGTGAAGTTTAAATTAGATTTATTAATTAAAAAATCTAACTCCACAATTGTATAATATTAATCAACTAGACGTAAATAATCTTGCTAGTGAAAATTTGGGTCCATTTGCAAACCCTTCATGAAATATTAATAAATTAAAATAAACCCTTCGTAAATTCTTACTGACAAACTTCTTAAATTGGACCTTTTATAAACTTATTTCTTAATGAAACTGTTGGCAAATTTGAAATCTAATGTTTGTTGATGCTACATCATTTCGTTGATTTTAATTATTGATTTTTAAAGTTCACTAAATTTGTGTGTGTGGAATTGAAGTATAAACAAATCTGCAATGTTTTCCAAGGATCGTACGCTCCTTACAAACTCCTTATAAACTCCTGCTTTTTAACAAGGAAAAATAAGGGCCCTTAAAACTCCTGAATTTTGCCATTATCTCCTTACAAACTCCTTATTTTCTATTCTTTTGAAGAATTTTTTTACTGTTAAGTATTTTCTTCTACCACTAATCCCAAAAGGTGAATTGTGTTCGGGTTTTATACCTGAATTCGGGTATTTTTCGCGAGTTAAAACAGGAAACCAGTATTTTTCGCTATTCTTTTATCTCCCCACATCCGAATTTTTTTTCCTTACTCCAAATTTTCCACGATTATATCGATAATAATTAATAATATACATCATCTAGACCTGTTAAAATGGCGTTCTAAAATTGTTTTGCGTTAATACATTCTTTTATTTGCCGTTTTTATACCTTTGATGCCTTCATTTTCAATGATGCAATCTGTTTGCATCTGGTTAGAGAATAAAAATTTCCTGATTTTTGATGTTTACTTTGCTTTGCTAAACTGCAAATAAGTAAAATGTCTTTTTATTTCTATTAAATTTGAAAATAAAAAAATTTTAAGCGAAATTCTGTGTTCCCTATGAGAGTTAAAAAAAAAAAAAAAAATTGAAATCACTTTTAGTTCAAATTTTTCTTCAAATTCGCTGATTGCTATTAGTAATATGTTTATCATAGAGTTTTAAAATGTAAATTATGATAATTTTACTTTAATAAATCCTTAAATATGCCATTTGTTTCTTCTCTTTTGTTTGTTTAACGTGTTCATTATGAAAATCGCGATCTATTTGCATCCGCCATTGGAATAAGACTTTTTGCATGAATGATGTTTACTATTCTCTGTCAAGAAGTAAATAACTAAAATTTCATTTATTTTTTTGTTTAAATCATAAAATTGAAAAGTTTTAAACGAAATTCTGTGCTCTTTAAGAGTGTCAATCGTCAAAAAGTTTAAGAAATTTGTAAGTTATTTTGGCTTCTACTATCTTATCTATAATTAGTGAAATAAAAATATTGGCTTATCATTGTTTTTATTTTAGTATTTATTATTTTTTTATGTGGATTTTAGTTACAAAATTATTAATAAGTCTTGTTTTTTAGAAAGTACTAATTTTCAATTGGTCTTTTTTTAAATACATTTTATAAAAAAATTATTTTTAAAATGAAATATTTTTCAATAGTTACCCCCCCCCCTCCTTGGTATTTGCATTTTGTTTTGAGTCTGCTAATATTCAAGAAGCAGTAAATGAATATTTTTTACTTTGAATTTAATATGTTATGCAATGTATTGTTGGAAAAAAATGATACAAGACTGGGGGAATTTTTAATAATTGTCTTGTTTTTGAGAAAGAACTAATTTTCAATGTCTTTTTTTTTTAAACATATTTTTAAAAAAATTATTTTCAGAAAGAAATATTTTTCAATAGTTAACCCCCGCACCCCCATTGGTATTTGCATGTTATTTTGAGTCTGCTAATATTCAAGAAGCAGTAAATGAATATTTTTGACTCTAAATTTAATGTGTTACGCAATGTATTGTTGGAAAAAAATGATACAAGACTGGGGAAATTTTTAATAATTGTCTTGTTTTTGAGAAAGAACTAATTTTCAATGTCTTTTTTTAAACATATTTTTTAAAAAAATATTTTCAGAAAGAAATATTTTTCAATAGTTAACCCCCCACCCCCTTTGGTATTTGCATGTTATTTTGAGTCTGCTAATATTCAAGAAGCAGTAAATGAATATTTTTGACTCTAAATTTAATGTGTTACGCAATGTATTGTTGGAAAAAAATAAATGATACAAGACTGGGGAAATTTTTCATAATTGTCTTGTTTTTGAGGAAGTTCTAATTTTCAATCAGTCTTTTTTTTAAAAACATATTTAAAAAAAATATTTTCAAAAAGAAATATTTTTCAATAGTAACCCCCCCTCCCCTCTTTGGTATTTGCATTTATTTTGAGTCTGCTGATATTCAAGAAGTAGTAAATGAATATTTTTGACTTTAAATTTTATGTGTTATGCAATGTATTGTTGGAAAAAAATAAATGATACAAGGCTTGTGAAATTTTTAATAATTGTCTTGTTTTTGAGAAAGTACAAATTTTCAATCAGTCTTTTTTTTTTTTTTTTCATTTTTTAAGTATTTTTTTTATAATTCATTCTCAAAATAAAATATTTTTCTATGGTTACCCCCCCCCCCTTTTTCTATGGTTCCCCTCTATTTGAATTTTATTTAGAGTCGGCTAATATTCAAGAAGCAGTAAATTCATATTTGATTTTCGATTCAGTGTGTTATTCAATATATTTTCGGAAAAAATAAATAATACAAGACTTGTGTGAATTTTATTTTTTGTTTTAATATGTTAAAAAAACGCGTCTTTCAACCGGAAAACACTCCTTAAAAATTTAAATTAGCTCCTGCAAAACTCCTTAAAAACTCCTTACTTTTAATTTTCAAATTTGAGTATGAACCCTGTTTTCCATTCATCTAAATTCTGTGCACTTAAAGTTGCAACTTTTGATTCGTGTTAGTCGTTTGGAGATTTTTTCCCAAAATATAGAATTATTTTTGTTTAAAAAAGAATAAGTAAGTTTTTATTTAAGCGTATGTTCAGTTTATATTCACAGAATGTTCAGTTCTTTGAACAACTTTTGATTTTAAGGTATTTGTTTATTTTTTATAGGTTTTGTGGTTTGCCTTTTGAAACTGTTGATCAGAATTCAGTAAGTATCATTGATTGTTTGACTTTAATTTATGTCTAAAATTAGATTCATCAGTTTGTCTATTTTTGGATTTTTATTATTATTTTTTAACCAAGGGTGCAAAACTTTCCGGCTGAAGACGTATTTTCGTCTTTTGCAAAATTGCTGAGACAGATAATGGGACAGGGAAAAAATGGTCTCATTCCTTCAGCTTTTACAGGAAACATAAAATCAGATTTCCAAAATTCATTTAGAATGGGAATTCCGTTCCAAAATGGTATTTGCATTGGAGCCTTCCTTTCTTTATGCAGGGATGAAAATCTTCAGCGGATTCGCGATTTTCCGCTCTTTTTATTTTTTCTTTTTTTCCGCGATCTGAAAGTTAATGTTGCATCATGTTTAGAAAAAAAATATTTTTTCATTTATTGTTGAAATAAAGCATGAAATAAGTTGATTTAAAGTCGTTGAGGTTGAAATTACTTCCGACTTCCGAAATAATGGAAACGTTTTTTGGATGCAGTAAGATTGAATCCATTCAAGATTGAATGAAATGCAATTATTGGCGAACTATGTACTCATGGCTGCAAGACCTTCCGTCTCAGGACGGATTTCCGTCTTGACGAAATCACCCAGACTGATATCGGGACGGAAAAAAAAATCGATCTTATTCCTTCAGTTTTTTTTCCCCAAAGACATAAAAATAAACGAAACATAAATTTGGATTTCTCTAAGACACCATTAAACTTGTCAATGTTTACAGGTTTGGCGTAAAGTTAACATTTGGGTTATTTTTCACTCCTTTACCTGTCAGTCAAGATTTTTTACGCATTTCGAAATCAGATTGCATCCGCCTCAGTAACGGTCTCCCACTTCGGTTTTCTGTGTGATTCTACCACATGAATATCTCTTAATTTTGTGCTTGCCATTATTTTTCACTTATCTTATGTTTCATATTCCACAACAGAAGACTTGCACGATCGTCATTTTGCCGCGCCACTTCGGGAATTTCAATGCAGCTGCATCAGAGTTGAGTTTAGCTGGAGCATAAATATCCCCCCCCCCTAAAAATGTATCACAGATATTTCAGATGGCAATCGAAATTTAGGAATTTAGGCAGCAAAATTATGCATTAGTCGGGAAATGTGAGTTACCAAAACTCATAACTTTTTTCGTCATTTTTGAACCAAAATTTTGGTGATCATAGTTAAATGTCATGTTTGTGCGTACATAATATTTAAATCAACCTTTTGCATTCATTCTTTTCTATCATTCTTAATTTTGTGCTTTTTCAATTAAATTTGAACCAATTTCAAAAATTTGATCCCCCAAAAAATAATTAAATAAAACCCTCACTCTAATATTATCGAAAAACTAATAAATTTTGATTTTGGACCTTTTTTCAATCCCTGAGGATACGTTTCTGAACCTCATTCCTTTCCCTAACGTTACCAGATGTATCCTGCAATCGTTTTTTAAGACATCATTTTCGAAAAAAATTTGGGCGAGTGCCTTCGAATCTCCTCTCTCATAACAGCACTAAAAAGATTAAAACTATTTTTGAAACTGCAATTTTAAGGAGTGAGAAAGTCCTTGAACACTCCATTCTCCTGACGTTATCAAATATGTACAAAATTTTGTTAGTACAGCTGTGATCTAGAAAAACTTCCGAGGTTACTATTTCAGAACCTTCCTTTCTTAACATTATCGGAGATCGTCTAAAATTTTGATTTGATAACTTCAATTTTAAAAAACTGCGCGGGAAGAGTACCTACATTTACCTAATCTTTAGATAAGCCACAACACATTCTGATATCACCAAAGATCGTCTAAAATGAGGTTTTTAGAACTCAAATTTCGAAAATCCCCCCCCCCCCCATTTTTAGTTGTATATACTTAAAACTATGATCTTACTACGAAAAATAAAATGAGTACTGAACCCCCAGTTTTGACACAGTAAAATCAATAAGTAATTGTTTTTTCCCCCCTTGAGCACGCATGTGTGCGGCGGTAGGGGGTGTCTCAAATATTTTCCGTCTTGGAAGCATGGCCAAACTTGCACCCATGTATGTACTCTATTTTGGCATGCTTCCAAAAACATGTTTCCGTTGTTGGAGGTAGAAATTAAGAAAATTCAGCTAAAATATTTGAGATCTTAGTTTAAAAAATAGTGAGAATTATTTTGATCTTTGAAATTTATTAAAATAACTAAAGAGCATGCAATATTGATTAGAATTCATTGCTTGAGATACAAGTGTCTAATTCATTTAAAATTACACCCCTCCCCCACCCACCAATTTTTTTTCTGCATTGTTTCGTATGCCATAAAAATATAGAAATAGGAAATGAGCAAAATAAAATAAAAATAAATAAAAGGCCTTTAATCTTCCGTTTTCACGTTTGATTTCACAGTACAAATTAAGAGAAAATCTTGCATGACTAATTTTGCATAATATTAAAAAAAAATCTATCCAACTGTTGAGCCGCATAATTTTTCCTCTTTGTTGACTTTGAGCTGTTTTCATATCTATTTATGAATTAATGAATCAATTCGTTCGTTAAACCCCATCCTTTCTATTAGTGTCATCAAAAAAAGCCTACAGTTTCATTTTTTAGGATTTCATTTTCGAGTCTGACCCCCGCCCCCCAAACACCCCTCTCTCCAACATTATTGAAAAACTAACATTTTTATTTCGGAACTTCAATGCCAAAACAATCACAGTGGAAGAGTTCCTGAACCACATCACTTTCTTAACCTTACCAGATATGGCTTACAATGGCTTTTTTAAGACTTCCTATTTTTAAAAAAATCTGAAGCTGAAAATTTTGTGCTACCAATATTACCTGTGTGTTGTGACACCTTCAACCTATTAATTCTTTTTTTACTAGTTAATTGTATGTACTTAAGGAAATTTTTCAGAAGCAAAAAATTTTGTTTTTCAGATCTTAATACAATTTATATTTTTAGCTACTAAAGATATCAGTGTTCGCGCTGACCTATTTGCTACCTGGGTCCCATGGACCCATTAATGAAAAAAAAAGTGAGTCCTTTGATGAAAAAATTGAGTCCTGAAATATTTGAATAAAATAACATTATTATTAAAATACAAATGTTGTAAATGCATTGCATATATGTTTTGTAAAGTATACTAATAAAGGAGTTTTTTCTTTAGTTTTTGAGATCAATATTAATTCAATTCAATTAGAGACAGAAATTTGTTCCGGTAGCTCTTTGGCGAATCAGTATACTGTCCTCATTTTTTTTATCAATTTGCTTTTTCCATCGCCACTTCCGTACTTTTCTTGAAAAAGGAGTGTTTAATGATATTTAGGGCAGAGATGCACAACCTTTTAGAAACTGAAGACTACAAAAGATTGATTATGTTGAGGGTCACTTCAGAAGGGGTGGAGGACACAGCCTATTTTGCACTCCATTTGGAGATAATATGTAGAAAATTGTACAATATGTTGCTTATTTCTACACTCTTAGCAAAAAATAAATAACTAAAACTTACTAAAAAATAAATAAAGTTTAAAATTCGCAGGTATAATTTAACTGTCATTATTTTTTTTGTAACTAGACACAGCTAACTAATTTTAGTAAAAACATTTGTTTAAAATTGATCTGAAAATGCACAATAATCCATTGATTTCATGTACTAAATTGACAACTTTTCGCAAAATTTGATGCATAAAAAATCAATGATGCTACAAGGAGAACTTAGATTTTCACCTTTAATTTTTTTAACATGGGTTTAATATTAGACGTATTAAGACACAAAATAAAAAGGTTTTTATTTGAATTCCTGGTATTGGACATGTTTGAATTCATGACATCAATGTATTCCTAGATGTAAGTACTGTCAAACACAATGGCACAAGAAGCTGTAATCAAATAAGCAAGTTTTTCTGGCAATAAATAAAAACAAGGATAAATCCATGATTGTAATCTTTTGTTATTTCCTAAGACTTATAATCAGCATTTGATTTTTTGTGTAAAGGTTTAAAAAAAAAACTCTTTGTGGTTGGGAAAGCACAATTATGTCTTCAGAATATTTTTAATTATGTTGATTAGTTTATTGAAAAAATCTGTAAACAAATCAGAAAGATAAAGTAAAACATGATAAGCAAAATGAAACTAAATGTTCTGCGGAGGAAAATCATAGTTCAATTTCAAGCAGAAAATATGTTTCAATTGCCATTTTTTTTCGAGGGGGGGGGGGGCAAAAATAAGACAAGGGGAAAAATACCATTGTATTTTAGCTCTGTAGGCTTTGCACTAGGGACTATTTAGGAAATAATCAGAAAAATAACTAACCAGAAACGGATGCTAAAAGATAGCTGCTCAATCAGTAAAAATGTGCCAAAATTCACTAAGCCTATTTTCCACGTGCTAACGAAAAACGGACAAAAAAGATCTAAAATACTATGAAAATTTCGTACCTGTATGATGTTTACTATTCAATTCCAAGAAAAGAATGGGAGGACAATGGGACAACATGTGCAATGTCATGAGGCTTTTAAGAATAGGGCGGGGGGCGGGGGTGATTGACATGTCCAAGTCACAGCTGTGTCGGACCCCGTTCTTAGAACTAGGATTGCCTGGCCAACACAATAGGGGGTCATTGAGTTAGCTGATAAGGATGGGTTTCTTTTATTCTTTCCCCTCCTTTCATGATTGTAAAAGTTCAACTATATACAGCATGAAATCAGCACTAGTTTTCTGGAGTTTTTCGATTCACACGGGTCCGAAATTACTTTTTGATCGGATTTTTTTTTCTCCTGGCATAAACTATTATTTTTGGGTCCCAGGGACCCGAAACGATGTGAATGTTGCGTCCGTTCTAGAAGAATTTGCGTAAAAAAACCCGCTATAGCGGGTAAACGCGAACCCTGGATATGCCTTTAAGCGTTGATAAAGAATCTCAATTTTACTAGAACCTCGGACATTCGAGACTCGAATTCTCGTGTTTCTACTGTACATTTTTTAAAATCTCATTTTACTACAGCAAATTCTCAATTATTTGTAGAATTGGGTTGTATGAGTGCTTTAAATATTGCGAAGTTTTTCATGCAGTCAACCCTCCTTTATTGCGGAGAATTCATTCCAGACTTTAACACTATAAGTGAATGTCTGTGAAATAAGATTCTTTACAGGGACGTCACTTCGAAATTTTCCAGGGGGGGGGGGGGGCAAAGGGTGCATACACAATGTAAAATTTACCAAAAAGTGGCAAAAACCACGCCCACTTATATGCCAATACATTGATTTCCCAAAGTCAGGGGGGCAATTGACCCCCCCTGCCCCCTAAATGACGGGCCTGATTCTTTATTAATAAATTGAACAATTCTTTAGCAGAGCATAGGTAACTTATTTATGACCTCATAAATCTGTTTTTAGTATTATTAGAATCATTACCTTTTGGACATAAAATAATACCCTTTAGTCACCATTGCACTCTCATTAGATTATCCAATGTATTACACCAAATATGAGAAAATAAGACATTAGACGTAATAAGTATCACATTATTATTATTGTGCAGGTAACTACACGCTACCTGTATCCTATGAAAATAATGTTACCTGTACAATAGTGGGATAAGTAAAAGAGAAGGATAGTATCTCTCCCGGCCCCGCCTCTGCATTATTTGAAATTAATGCTTGCTATTAGGCATTAATTTAACTAAACACTGTTTCCACATGCATTTATCTCCTTGCAATAATACAATACCTTCCCTTGTACACAATAATACAATTCTCCCCCATACCCTTCCTTGTATATTTCAGTCATTGAAAGCAGATGGCAATTTTTATGTAAATCCTCTCCTCTCAACCGACTCCTTTATAAACCCTTGGGGGGAACAGCGTTAGATAAAAACAATATTCTGTTACGCTTTTCAGGGAAAAATTAAGATGAGCCCATTAGATAAGGTTAAGGATTTTGAATGTATCTGAAGAAACTGCAATAGAATGAAGCTGCGAAAGTCAAAGTGCAAAGTAACGAAGGAGGACCCTGCAAAATTATTGGAACATTAGTTTTTTCTCTCTTATATATTGATTTTATGGAAATTAGTTGTATGTAATTAAATTAATGTATTTATGGATTGCAGCCATCCTATTTTGTTAACATTGTAATAGCTGTTAGGAACTGAAGTATTGCAGCATATTGGACAGTTTAAGGAAAATTTTCCAGTAACAACAGTAATTTTTGGCACTTCTTAATATTATGCCATATTAATATTAATTTTGAGTTGTCAACATTTTTCAGTGCTGAGAACTTTAAAAAAATTGCATTGTTATGGTTTTAAGGTACTACAAGTAGTTTACAATTTTTTCCAGCTGCAATTAATTATTGGAAGTTTGTCTATATTATTTCAAATTCTTAAGTAGCAATTTCAGGTTTATATTTAAATGTTTTGATACCTCAGAATGCAAAATATGCAATGTTAATGAGCTTATGTTTACTTTTAATTAACAAATCAGTTTGTAAAAATGATGAAAATGTGCTAAATGCAGGGCTATCATAAGACTCCATGAATGTTAAGTATAATTGCCATGTGTGAGGTTATGTACTGCAACTGAAGTGGAGCAGCGACCGCACATCATTTAGGATTGTTTTTTAAGAAAGGAAATAAGTTAAAAATTATAAAAAAAAAGGTACCTTATTGCACCCTGTTTTTTCAATTGCGTTCTTTTATGAAAAAATGTGTTTGAAAAATAAGAAACAAACACACTGAGACTGAATATGGGCAAAGGTTGCATTATTTGTTTAGTTGATCCAAACCCAAATTCTTGCCATTGATCCCAAAGCAAGGCTTTGAGTTTTTCTGGTGTGCAGTGAACGTAAATATCAATAATATCTGAAGTGGTCTTTTTTTTATTTTCCCTTTATTTTTCAACCATCATGTAAAAAAATTAATTAAAAGTACAAGAATTAATATATGTTTTCAAAATCAATGTTTAATGAATTAAACTAGGGGTGGCCAACCTTTTTCGGAAGAGTGCCACTTTCTAGAGGAAAATAGTTCTACGTGCCACTTTCATTTTTTTTTTAAATGAAATGAAAAATGTATGAAATGGAAGAATTTTATTTATAATCTGATTATGTGGTTTTTACTCAAATACTATTTTTTCTATGTAAATCTGCTTGAGTACACATCCCCCCAAAGGAATGGGATTGACCTTTCCCCATATACCTCAGAATCCCTCAGGAACAGGATTCCTACCCCCTAAAAATACCTATAAAAACATTCCCCCTAAAAAGTTTACTAGTGCTATCTACGTCATGAACCCCCTCCCCCTCCAAGTCTGAGTAGTGGAGAAGCTTAGTGTAAGACAATTTCTGGTCGATTTGGAACTCTAACAAACATTCCAAAAAGCAAGTTAAACAGGGGTGATTGTGTTCCGGTATTTTTATGATCGATTCTGGTATTTTCATGTTCGAAAATACCGGAAAAAGTTTTAATTATCTTCCAACTCCGGTATTTCTTCGCTTTTTCGAATTTTTGGTGATTATACCGATAATTATTAATAATATTCATCGAATAGAAATGTTAAGATGCCATTCTATTTTTTTTACCTACATAAATTATTTTATTTGTACCTTTTGTGACTTTGATGCCTTCATTGTAAAAAATGCAATCGATTTGCATCCGATATAAGAATCATTTTTTTTTTTCATTTTTTACACTTATTACCCTTAGTTAGGAGACAATTATATGAAAAATTTTTATTTGCATTAAAATATCATAAATTTAAAATTTTCGAGCGAAATTCTGTGTCCTTTATGAAAATCAAAATGCCAAAAATTTCAAATATGAAACTCTGATTTATTTTATTTTTGCTTCAGTTATGTGGACAGTAAAAATAATTTGTTAATAGTAGAGCTTTTAATTATGAATCTGAATGAAGTAAGTTTATTTGAATTTTTTTTACATGCCATTTTTATACTTTTAACGCCTTAATTTTGAAAATTATATCTTTCTCTTTACATCCGCTGCAAGAATCAGATATTTCTTATTTTCGATGCTTGCTATTCCTTGTTGAAAGGTAAACAAATAACATTTCTTTTTATTTTAATTAAATCATTAAGATAAGAGTTTTAAACAAAATTCCCATTTTCTTTAAGAGTGTCAAATGCTAAAAACTTAAATACCAAATCTCTAGCTAAATTTTATTTTTGTTTCAACTATTTAGGTTTTTTTAACACATATATAGCATCTTTAAATAATATTTCACTTCAGTATTAATAAACATGAAGTCTTTGACTTTCAGGTCATATTGTATTGATTATGGGATTTATAGGTACTGCATCTAGATAAATTCTTTTCCATATTTTCAGTAACAAATGCAACTTTCATTACTTCATGAATATTTTCCCAAAACGAACAGTAATTCTGTTAGACTTTTAATTTCTCATAAAAATATTTTTTGGGGATAATTTACGACACCAGCTCAAAAGTAATTTTATTACTCATTTATAATTTAATTAAATGAATGCAATATATTTTGACTACAAACTGTTTGAAACTATTCGAAAAAAAGGTGTCTTGTTTGTTTATGGAAGACAATTAATTATTATATATGTAAAATTATAAAATTAGGTGTGCTCAAGTAATAAGGGGCCTTGGGGTTTTACAAAAAACGCCCCCCCCCCCCCCACACACGTACAAATTTTTTCTTTAAAACTTTCAGGTATTTTTTCATGAGCTCACAATCACCCCTGGTTAAAGCTTGTATTTTGACAAGACATGTCAACAGGGTTAGCAACAAAAGACAAGTTTAAGTTTATATTATAAAAGGTTTCTTGATGGATAGTGCAATATTTCATACAGAAAAAAATTATCAACTGATTTTCAAGCAATGTAACAAAACCTAAAAAAAATTATAATTTTTTGCCATTCTTTTTTCATTTCAAATAAATGTTTAAGTTCTTTAAAAAGTCCTCTCTTTTTGTTCAAACTACTTGGCATAAATCAAATTATGCAGCAACATCAAAACTTTCATGCGTGTAACGGACAAAAATGCTTTACTGCACATTGTATGTTGTTGTAGTTTTTATTTAAAATTAATAGTTTTTACTGCAGTATTGTAGTTCAGGCACTTCGTGAACTAATCTTCTTGCCCATGTCATCTATGCATGTCTATATTTCTGCAAAGAGCTATTATACCCAAGGCTAGATTAACTTCTGAAGTTAGGAGAAGCTTAGTCTCATTTCTTTGACTCCTGCTTTTTTTTAGGAGGGGGAGGAAGTATTTCTACGTTGTACACACACTGAAACAAATTTTCAGACAACCCCAAATATTATTTATAAAAACTTTTTTTTGAAAATTCATAATGCATGACGTACTCTTTTGAAATACACTTGCAAGTAGAAACTGCAATTTTTTAATCACTGGTTCTCAGTCTCATTTTTGGGCCCACTGAAAATTTTAAACGAAAGCTGAAGTTTTCCGAGCCTTTTGGGTAATCAGGCAATGATTATATTGCTAACATTTTTCATGTCATCATGGTCATTAAAATTACAATTAAAAATAATCAAATTATAGTTTCAGTGGTGCTTTTCAAAATGAGTAAGATTTTTAGAGTTTTGGAAAAATCTTGAAAGTATTAAAAAAATCAAATTTAAAATTTTGTTCAATAAGTATTCGCGTGCCACTTTAACTACCTTGCCGTGCCACAGTGGCACGAGTGCCGCGGGTTGGCCACCCCTAAATTAAACACATGCTTCTCTCTTATTGTCCCCGTCACTTAAAAAAAAAAAAAAAAAAAAAAGAAAGGGGGAAAAAAACTGGAAAAGTGAAATTTCAGTGTACCTGGAAAAACTTTCTTAATTTCTTAACAAGTTTTTTTTTTTTGCTATAATTTTATGAGGCAGAAGCTTTTCTGCCTGTTGATAATTCAGCATTTTTAGTGCTACTATTAAAAAACTTCCTTTTACCTTGAAAAAGTTTATAAAGAATGAACAATACTTATGAGGGTTTGCAGCACATGCTTGTACAATATTCCTTCTTATGAAGTTTTCTTTCATTTATTCAGATGAAACAAGAAAAGTCAATAAATAATTGAGCTTGTATAATAGTTCCCCTTCCCTTAGAAACCTTCTGTCCCCCGTTTGAAAACTGCCTGAAAAATTTTCTGTGATAAACAATAAAAAGTTAGAATTAAAAATCATTAATTATTTTAAAAAAATGAAACATTGAGTCTGAATTTTTTATTAATAATCTTATTTCCCCACTAGAATGAAATGGCATCAGCTTCGGGAGCATTAGTATCACTAGGAACACAGTCACAGGTAAGATGGTTCTTATTGAAAGTTCTTAAGCTGCTTCACTGTTCATGAATTCTTCCTCTGATATGAAACTTTTTTTAACAATGCCAATATAAATAGATCTCCTTTTATTTTTCTTGAAAATTGACACTAGTATGAGTTTTAAGCCACGTTTCAAGATCAATACCAACAATCCACTTTTAGAACTGTATCAAAGCTTAATTTTATGTAAGAATAGCAATTATTTTACAAAACAGGGTGTTCCGTTTTAACCTGCAGGACCTTTATTTTCGCTAACTGTGCATCATAGATACATACTTCCAATCGCAAAAAAGTTTACTGTTTTCTAAGTGAAATGGCCAACCAAATAACTTTACCTGCCATCCAATCTACAAACGGGTGGGTTGCGTATCAACTCTTCAGAACATTCATTAGGCGGATGTTGATGTCTTGTCATGTTCCCGGTATGTCAGTTTTTAAGTTGACTGTGCAATGATATAAGTTTTTAGTTTTTTCTGGACAGTATTCATGTTTTGACCTCATACTAAATGGGTGGACTTGCTAGAAGAGTCGAAGCTTTTAGGACTTTTTAATACTAAATGTTTTGTGGAAATTTTCATTGCTTATTATAGGGGTGTTTTACTGTTTAAATTTTGTCGGGGAATATAATATGATTATTTATTTTAGATGTTTAAGTATTTGTTTCCTATTTACAAATCTACTCAAGTTTTTACGTAAACTTGTTTTCAAATAAGAGTCTTGTTTTCATTTCTCCTGGGCAGATCATTCCGCCTCATTTTTTCAGTTGATGCACTTCAACCTGCTAATGTGCCTCTGTGCTATATGTTCTTGCTCTGGTGCGGCCAACATTATTGACAGCAAGTATAAAATGATGTACGTCACAAAATGCTGCATTAAATATCTTGCTTAATATCGGTTGTTGTAACATCAAACTTTTTGTGTTCAAATTGTTCTTTTTTTTTCTCTTGATTTTTCCTAAATATGTTAGGGGAGCCGGAACTTGTATGAAAAGTTACATTTCGTATGTTTGGCTAAATTTTTTTTCATCTTCAAGCGTTCAACATCTTAACTCCGCGCTTTATTTTGAGCATTTTTGGAAATGGAGGAATGCATCTCGTACAACTAATAGCGAAAATAAAGGACTTGCGAGTTAAAACACAACACCAGGGTTGCTCACAGGGGGGGGGGGGATTATGGCGCAAGTTGCGCCATTAAAATTTTTGGACGGGATTATGGCGCAAGTTGCGCCATCAAAATTTTTGGGGGGGACTTTTTAAAACTAATTTATTTAAATTATTTTCTTATTTATTTTTTAAATTTAAATTATTTACTAATCTTTTTTAATTAAATTATTGATTAATTTTTTTAATTTAAATTATTTCTTTATTATTAATATTTAATTATTTGTTTTATTTTACTTTTTTCGTATGTGTGCTTGGAATGTCTGGAAGGGGACAAAAAGCGATTATATTCTGTGCATAATTAGTACTTTTAAAAAATTATTATATAAAAAAATAATAGTTATAATTAAAAAAAAATATTAAAAAAATTAATTAATAACATTTAAAAAAATAAATAATTAATTTTTTCAAAAATACAATAAAAAAGAGGAGTAAAAATAAAATAAAAAGGACAAGAGGGTTGTGAAAAATTTTGGGGGAATTTGCGCCATTGAGCTTGGGGGGATGGGCACCCCTGCACAACGCACCATAGGTGGCTCGTACAGGGGGCAACTGCCCCCTCACTTCCAAAAGTAGAGGGGCTGTGCCCCCTCACTTTTCACGGTTAAAAATAAATGAGAGTGAAAAGTTTTTTTACTCAGTGGATTAATGAATTTCACCAAAATAAAAGCTGAAAATTCCAAATATCGGATTTTTTCATGTTATTTCATAAGAACGGATGAAAATCAACCAGCCAGGATGATTTTTGAGGCCCCATTCCGCATTTTTTAGATGTTAATTTATCAGCAATGTTAAAATTCAGTATTATAGTCAAATTGTAGAAAAAAAAAATCATTTCTAGATGTTGCTTCCTCCCCGTTTTCTCTCGACCACCCACCTTTTTGGTGCACCAACCGCCTATGTAACATACTGTGTAGATAAATAAAATGAAATACCCAGTATATAGTGTAACATTCAGAATGTAAATCAATTAGGCATTTCAGTGCAAGAATTTAAGTAATATTTTGTTTGGTAACCCTGTTTATGGTAAGCCTATGTGAATAAATATTTATCTGCTCTTTATTTATGTATCTTAAAGAATTATTCTTTGCACTGGCATTGGCTCTAAAAGTTTAACACCGATGAATTAAGATAGCCTGTTTCAAATATCGATATCTTCCTGGTTTCGGGACTGTTAGAATTTTGCAGTAGCAATTGTATGTGTGGTAAACCTACGTTAGATCCAAGTGTTGATAAGACATATAAAAGAAAGTTTCGTGATGGCCACTGCATACTAGTTTTTTTTTTTTTTTTCACAATATAAAGAGGATTAGTATCAATATTTACAGAAATGATATATTCACTTAATAAATTATCTAATAGTGGTATGGCTGCTTCAGGTATAGTACAGGATTCTTTCTTCAGCGATCCATTCTCTTTAACAACATTAATGTCCTTCTACATCATCTTTTTCGGATGTAACAGGAGTTTTATCTATAAATTCTTTTGTGCAATTGTAAGCACAAAATGAGTTGTCAACAGATGTTGATGCTGGGCTAAAGAGGGTTGTAAAGATTAGGCACTGGATTGGGGAGTTGATAATGAAGAACTCCTTTTGCTTTCTCGTTAGTCTGAAAAAAGATCCTTTTTAATTTTGAAAATGCTGGTATCCTGCATTGCAAATTTCTTGCGGCAATATAATGTCACTATACTTAAGCTGATGACTTTTTCGCAAATGTAAAATATCCTTACTTTTTTTTTTACTTTCTTCTGAAAATAATTGTATTTACATGTTTTAGTAACGCAATAAATGCATATTTTGGATCAAATGACATAGTTTAATTATTAAAAAAGCATAATACATAATTCAAAGGAAAATAAAATTTTGTCAGTAAATATTTCGTTCAACTTGCTACAATGCTCCTCTGTCAGAGTTCTGTAGCTTAAAAATCATTGAAAGTTTCACGCTGTTTTAACAATAATTAAATCACACAAAAGCTTGATTTTAAATTGATTTATCTTTCATATTGATTTAATTAAGAGGAAAATATATCAAATTTGGCACCAAAATTGAATTGGCGCTTGTTTCCATGTAGGTTCCATTCTATTTCAAATTTCATTTTAAAAGCAGCAATACTGCCATGGTAAGTGCAAATATAGTATCTGCAGACGATATTAAACTGAGAGTTAAAAAAATCAATCTTAAATTTTTTAATAACTTCTTGCTAGTGAATATTTAATTCAGGAAGTAATAGAAATGTATCAAATAATTATTTTTTGACTACTTAAAACTTTTAATTTCCTTTAAGAATTAATTTACATCAACAGTTACAGATTTAAATATGTTTCTCCTAATTTCAACCACATGCACACATTTTATTGATTTGAAGCCTGAGCTTACACTATGTTTTGAGGATAGGGTAAAATTCTGACCAACAAAAGAGGATATAAATTAGCTATTATTCATAACGGCAATAGACTTTGTAGCAGCTTTGAAAAAAAAAAAAAAAAAAAAAAATCAGAACAAAAAATGATAAAAACAACAGGACACTATTAATGTGTTTTTAAAGTAGAGGGTATATAAACAGAGGGCACCGGTTAATTGTATCAACGCTTAATTTAAATCAACCTCTTCAATGAATAAAATCGCCAAAAACAAAACAAAATTCAGCTTTATTCAATTAGCCACTTTATTGAATAAAAACTGAAGAACAAACGTGACCCTTATCTCAAATAACCACGATGAAAGGTACATTACAGGGTTGGCAAAGGTGGACCCAGCCCAGAAAAACCCGCCCGGGTTTTTCTGGGCGTGTCCACCAACAAAAACCCACCCGGGTTTTTGTCAAAAGTGGGTTTTTGTTAATTTCTAAGTTATCAACAAATATAATCAATAATAATATCTCATCTAAATCATACACAAAAAATAAGTAAGAAATCAGGTTTATTTGAGATAATTTTCCTTAGAGTAATTATTTATTTTTTAAATAATTATTATTTCTTCAATTTTTAAGCCATTGTCCAAAAAATTTTTCTAGCTATGATACTGCTTTTTGTTGCAAGATACTTATTATTTTTATTATTTATTTATTTTTTGATAGCAAATTAAAATAAATTGGAAATGAACCATTGATAAACCTCTTGTAGATGGGGAAAAAAAAAATGCTCAATTAATGTTTGATGATAATTTTGATTCAACACAGAAGTCAAATTATGATAAAATAAAAATATAGAATGAAAAATATACTTCAAGTAATTTACATAGATTAACACATTGAAAAGAATCATAATAAATCATAACAGTTTGCCAATCAAAATCACATTCACTTTTGTTTTTAAAGGACAGGTAAAGTGAATGAACAAAATTAAGAATCACATATGTTTTACTAAATCTGGTACAATATTGTCCGTTTTTATGCTCTCGAATTTGTAGTTCTCGAAATTGAGCGAGAAAAATCAAGTTTTGCTCTTCATTTCTTACCCTATTGCATTTCGTATATGATTATTTTCTAGTGCTATATTATAGAGGCACCATATACCACTGACTTGAAGCACTAAACCCTTTCTTTGATTTAAAAAAAACAAAGAAAATACGTCCCCATGCAATTTATTACTACTAAATTATTATGACAAGCATTTATTAATAAATTTATAATTCTTGCAAAGTTCTAATGTTAACCTAGTTTTTTTCTTAAGATTATTTCAAAAAAAAAAAAAAATGATTCAGAGTCCCCCCCCCCCCCCCAAATTATTCAGTTTTGGTTCCAAAAATAGGAGGAGGGGGGAGACACTTCCCTTATCTCAGTCCCCCTATCCCTTTCACCTACCTATCATTGAGATATGCCTCATAAAAAACATGCAAGTGACATTACTAAATGTTAAAGCAGGCTGCTTTATGAGAAAAGATGATTATTTCTATTAATAAACAAGTGCAAATGATTTTTACCACATTACATGTCCACAAGTGCAATGGAATTTTTTAATGGTATAAATTTAAGTTTTTGAAACTTTTACACCCTAAATATTCCTGTATTTGTAGGAAAGCCCATTTGCAACAGTTCTTCTATTTTGTAAAAGACAAGTGATAAAAGTTCATAGCTGAAACCATTGTCGAAAGTTTCTTAAATATACACTTTAAATATTTCAATTCGGTTGATGATATTATTAATTGATACTGTTAATAATAATATTAATCATTAATCCATTGACATTGATTAAATGCAATTCAGAACTTCAACTTAATAAATACATTTTTACATGAATGAATGCATACATTATAATCAATCCCCGCAGAAGAATTAAAATTTAAACATACAAAAACCCAGAAAAGCCCACAAAAACCCGGGTGGGTTGGGCTTTTGTAGAAAAACCTGGGTTTTTGCCAACCCTGGTACATTATCAGATGTGATCAAGTGTATCGGCGTGATTTTTTTAAAAGTGTTTATTTTTTTAACCCATTTATGCCCAGTAGCCTAAAAATGGGACACTTGTTAGTTACTGCATACAAAAACCTGTAATGGGTATATCATTTTACTAAAGCTATTTTTCACAAGTATAGTCCTATTTGAGAAAACCAAATAGAACCACTAGTTGGACATCAGAGTTCATTTATTGACAGCTATTTTTAGACAAATCAGTCAAGCAACGATACAGCATGGGTAGCCATAGAAAGTAACTTTTTTGCGAACTTGTTTTTCATAATATTAAACAATTTTTAAATAATTTGCTTAAAATTGATCAGATGCTTTCTGTAATGTTACTTTGCAAAAGTAAAGTCAAATAAGGTCGTATTTTGCTGACATATCTGCCCAGTGTCCCATACACTGGAAGTAATTAAGTTAATAAATATGGCAAAGGCAATCTATTTTACGCCTAAAATGTATGTAAAGCATTTCAAGTAAGAGTTTTAAGCAGATAAAAATTGAAAAAAATTGTTAAAAAAAAACTTGGGCATAAATGGGTTAAACTGCAAACATTGGGATAAGAAAGATTAAATAGTAGGACTCCTAACTGGTTGTTTTTTTTGTTTTTTAATTTCAAGTCCTTAAAAGTTCATTTTAAGCTGAAAGTCCACCTCCTTTCCTATGCCAGTGATAAAATGAAATAAAAACGTTTTCTCAATTCTGCCAAACAATCTTTAAAAAAAAAAAATTGGAAATTACCATTATGAATACATCTTTTTCCAAATCACAATTACGATTGCAGGAACAATTAGGTAATGTAAGAAATGTAATCAATTACGATTATTATATGCTGATTACGACATCGATAACACAAGCTGAAAGGGAGGGATATAAAAAATATGTATATGTAGAGTTTAGCTTCTGGTTTTCTTTCTCTTCGGTTTTTAAATGTGCAGAAATTTTATGACATATCTCCACGAATTGAAATAGGCTGTCCCGCAGCCATTTAGAGCGATATTCAATCTTCTGTTTATTGTTGCGATTTTTTGTTCCGGCATGATAGTCCGATTTGACTATATTATAACTGAAAACTACCCGCTCCTATTGCATGGAATGGGAGTTGCACGATAAGTGTTCCAAGCAACTTTTTGAGTGGCCCTTTGGATATGACGAACATTTTCTCTAGTCTTGTGGAAGTGCAGGAACCAATGTCCGAATTCGCTGGGAGATTGGAGATGTAATGGAGCTCAGCTGCTGTAGGCTCAAAAGGAAAATGTAGGTGGACAATTTTATTTGACTGCCCTGAAATAATCCCTTAAAATATGCCCTGTTCCAAGTCTGCTATGTTCATATATGCACAAACTCGGTCACTAAAACAGCAAAAATAAAGAAATTGAAAAACAGCCTAATATGAATCTTATTCTAAATAGATTTTATTCAATAAAGCAGCATTTTACTTTTGTTTCTATCTTGTTACCATTTACCTTAATGTATTTTTTTACTCTTTTTTTTTATGTATTTCTCTCCATGAGTTGAGCACACTCGAGTCAATGAACTTTGTTCAAGAGCTTTTGCTAGAAAAAAAACTTCCGGCCCCTGGTTTCTCTAAACACTTTCCTTAAGTACTGTACATTGTTCATCCATACTTCTTATTTAAAGAAATTGTATTCTTTTCTCTCACGTTTTCCTTAGAACCATACTTCTGCGAGTTTGAATTGCTTGTCTCCAAGTTCTATATCATGCAAAAGATTCTAGATCTATTCAAAAACTTCTGAGATCAAAAACCGTGCCATAAAGGAGTAATAGACTAGAAAGTAGACCTGTTAGGCGTGTATACTTACTCAAACACTTTACAGTAAGTTATAACTGGGAAGAGAAGAAGGTTATTATTACATTAAAAACTAGGGTTATTTTTAACATTCTTTTTAAGGTGCCTTTGATACATTTTTAATTATTTCAATTTTGATAGTTCATTTTATTTGACGACTTTTTTGTTCTTCAATTACAGCATGTACATTATTACATGTAAAGTTATTTTCTCTGAACTAATTCCCACAATTACTAATAATTATTAATCCATATTTTATTACTTATGAATGAGAGCAATATTATGGCATTGCAATGGAAAGGTATACTCGCTTAATTTAGAACCTTTAAGAAAGTACGATTTATATCAACTTAGTAGTCCTGAACTATGTGTAAATAAGGTAATAATTAGGTACAAATAAAGGTAGGTTTAAAATTATAATTTGTTAATTAAGTTAAAACATAAGTACTAATTAGGAAAAAATAGATTTTTCCCAAAACGTTTCTGAAGTACAGATTATACGAAAAAGACGTCCGAAAGATATACAGCCGACTCTCGATTTCTCGACTTTGCTTAACTCAAATTTTCGCAAATGTCGAAGTTTTTAGATGGTCCCGAATTGCTGTAATGTTGTTTGTATAACGGAATTTTTTTCCTTCTAACTCGAGGTCGCTCCGATTATCTCAGAAGTTTCAGGCAGACTTTCTAAAATATTTATTGTCCTTACTTTTGCTTATTCGATTTTTAGAAACGAAACCAACCAACCACTCAACCTTAATATCTGACATAATTTTTACCACTTGCTCCTTCAGTGAGGCAGCAATTTTTCCTTTAACTGACATGAACTTCAGACAAGAGAAAAGGCTGAGATGCGCTTGTTGTTTGACATTTTCTGAGCAGTTATTTAGAGATAAATTCTTTTCAGTGGCTCTATTAGAACTTCGTACAAAAGGAGAGAGATAAAAATAGTTTAAAGAGGGATTAACAATACAGAGCACTCCCGTGACTTATCCTTCCTCAGTTTAACAAAGAAAATTGTCCTCATGCAGTGTCCTATATATCCCCTGGGGAAACCAAGAAATTTTTTCACTTGAAGATGTTTGACTTACAGCAAATCGAACAGACTCGATTTGCGCACCGAGCAACCCTAAGAAGGGGGTTGTCCAGTAAGAGAAGTTATCGCTGAGCATTGTTTGCGCCCTTACTTCCCCCAGAATAAAGAATTATCTCAAGTTCGCAGGGGTTGCCACTCTTCCATCTTTATCAGTAAAAGTCTCGTTGGGGAAGATAAATGAAACGTAAATTGAATTTATTTTTAACGCGTTTGAAAACAAGTAAAAGACAATTGAATTTTTAAATTAAATTTCTCCTGTTCACCTGATTTCTTTTGGAAAAGTTTAGGAGTGTACAAATATCATGGAATTGAAGCTTTGTCACAGATCCGGACATCAGCGGATTTTATGGGGGTTGGGAAGGGGGCTCTCCTAAAGAAGCAAAATTAGTTTATCTGCACCATTAAATATTTTTTATTGATGTCTTCACAACACGAGTAGGAGGTTAAACTATTTCTCTTAGCATAGACAAAACATATTTGAATAAAATCAATTTGTTTTGCTACAGGAGTAATATTGCAGTGCAGTCAGCTGTTAGTGTGAAATGATAATATATAAAGCTGACTAATTTGGAATTCAAGGGTACTTAATATCGTGAATGTATATATGTGAATTAGAATTATCGTACAATTTTTGGTAAGACTATAAAGCTAGGTAGCTAATTAGCTTGAAACGATTTACGACCACATTCGAAGCAAGTTAGTATGTATTATTTCTGAGCATTAGGCTTTAAGAATTTTTTTAAAACATTTTAATGGAGCCTCACGAGGACTTTTTTTTTTCAACTGGAAAAAAATAAAACTTTTGTGTTTTGAACTAAAAACTATTTCTGTATCTGTCCCTGGTTCTAGTCATTTCAAAAATATGATACCGTGACTTTAAAAAACTTTCTTGTAGCTCCGCTGTTAAGTAATCACAAACCAATAGTTATAGTAAATATAGAGTTCATCCTCACCTGCTAACGATTTCCCTAATTTTGACGAAACCTGTATGTTCGCATAATTTTGGGATCGCCTATCAGTTTTAATAAAATTTTGATATTCCGATTTATTAGGATACTTAATTCTTCATCTTTTTTAATGCGGTAAATGAACCTACATTAATTTTACTGCTATTAATAATAGTCCGAGAGCCAGTAACAGATATATATGACCAAGTTCCTCTCAAGTGATAATTAGTAAAACGCAGCAAAAAATCGAACTATGAATCCTCGTGAATGTCAGCTGAGGCTCGGTGGGGGGGATAAGCAGTTGGAACCTCCTACGCTTGAAGAAAAAACAAATATATTCACTCATTTCTTCTCGGCTAAAAATTTACCAGATGATAGCTTATATGTAACTATTGATAAATATATACGTCAGCTGGCTGTATCTCGGTGGAAAAATTGTCAGCTGATACTTTGAAGGTCGTTACGTAGAAGTTAGCTAGAAGCATTTACTGACTATTTAAAGGCATCAGCTGACCAGGTTTCCCTCGACTTATTGCTAGCTGATTTTTTTTATTCATCACAGTATTATATTTAAAATCAGCTCACAAATTTTCGTGTGGGAGGAAATGACGTCTCTTTAATTATTCGGCATAGAACTCCTACATGAGTGTTAAGGTGAAACAAATATTCCATATCAATATTTTTTAAACTTATACTTATATAATCATATAATTTTAGATATATTCAAATATTTCAATAATCAATTTGTTTAGAATAAATTAACTAGTTACTTGATAAAAATTATTTATTATAAAAATATTATGACAAATTACAATACGAATGACAATGTTATTTAATAATATCTACAATAATAGTATTTCCAAATTTTAAAGTATAATAATGTTATACACTAGGCACGTAATATTCTACTAAATAATGTACAGTATTGTATGATGCTTATAAAAATCGTAACCTAAGAAATAAAAGGAAAAAAAATGAATATAGATACATACTGCAATCTTGCAGTCGGTGCATCTTCTGGTATTATTTTGCGATACTTTGGGGGCAAAGCCGTAAAACTTCTATAACACTCACTGTGGTACAGCTGAAAATTGTTTTTTTCTGTTGGAAGTACAGCCTCGTGTCCACTGAGTTTATTAGTTTTTCGAAAACTCAATATAGCACTACACTTAATAAGATTTTCATCACTGAACGATTTTAAATTAGAAACAGACTTTGTTTTTTTGCAAAAAACGCAAAAAGGCGTTACATTAGACATTTTGATCGATTTTTCACAGATGCAACAATGTTTCCAGAATATTCTTTTCGTCAGACTACGTTTGCTTGTCTATTCTAAACGTATAATAGTCCCCTTCTTTTCTACTTCTAAAAACGTGGCTGATGCCCTCAACAAAAGGGTCTTCATACCTCGAGCATGCGCACAACTAACCCCCTCCAAGCGTACTTTAATA
This sequence comes from Uloborus plumipes, assembly GCA_038373865.1. NCBI lineage: Eukaryota > Metazoa > Arthropoda > Arachnida > Araneae > Uloboridae > Uloborus > Uloborus plumipes. Next base: position 47,111 of record JAXGGA010001076.1, read on the forward strand.
CTGTCTATGCTATGCTAGCGTATGTTGTTTGAATCTTCAAAAATAACAAGAATAATTAAAAAGGCGTCATTTCCTCCCACACGAAAATTTGTGAGCTGATTTTAAATATAATACTGTGATAAATAAAAAAAAATCTGCTAGCAATAAGTCGAGGGAAACCTGGTCAGCTGATGCCTTTAAATATTTAGTAAATGCTTCTAGCTAACTTCTACGTAACGACCTTCAAAGTATCTGACAATTTTTCCACCGAGATACAGCCAGCTGACGTATATATTTATCAATAGTTACATATAAGCTATCATCTGGTAAATTTTTAGCCGAGAGGAAATGAGTGAATGTATTTTTTTTTTCCTTCAAGCGTGGGAGGTTACAACTACTCATCCCCCCCACTGTGCCGCAGCTGACGGTCATAGGGCTTTATGATACTGTTGTCTGATGCGTATGGCCAATTATGTATCGAGAAGAAATAATTAACCAAATTTTCACCTGGCTCTCGGACTATAAGGTGTACAGAATTAAATATAACAATTTTCACAAAACATGACTTATGCATTTTCTTTGACCATTAACCAGTTATATAGCGATCAATTAAAATATGTCGAGACGCATTTGAAAAAATGAAAAATATTGACTTAAAACCTAAATTTAATATTTTTGGCCACATAATTCGCACAGTGTGATGATGTTTAAATGATATATTCAATAGTGGCACTTGGCACACAATTAAAACCTTTCTGTTTAGAAGAAAATCAACCAGTAAATATAACATGATCAATGTTTTGAGAGAATTGTAGAGTTTGAGAATTAATCAGTTAAAAATAATATTAAGCAAAACCTTGATTTTTTACTAAGCTATATTTTATTGTGTCATTCATGTTTTCAGGGTGCGGTCTGTGGCTCCACTTATTGAAATTTTACAAGTTAAAAAAATAACAAAAAGAAAACTGTCTTCTAAAATAAAAAGAAGCCACTCTATAACTTTCAGCAAAATTAAAAAGTGTATTTATTATACTTTCACCCATTCTTAAAAAACTGCCTCTTAAGTCTGCTGTTTACCTGTCTATCACTATTTTTAACCTTTAAAAGTGAGGATTAAGTTTCCTTTTTACCAAAAGACAAGCCGAAAATCAGTTGGGAGACCTTAACTTGATTAAAAAATAAGAAGAAATCAGGACAAGACATTTTTTATCAGGAAAAGAGGAATATCAGGACTTTTAAAAAGCGCAAAAATAAAACTTTCGGCGCAAAAGTCAGAACTTGATAGTGAATAGGTTTTTCTTTTCAGTTTCCCACTTTTTAAAAAATTTATTAAAAAAAAATTTTTTTTTCACAACGTTCTCTACTTAAGCTCTTGGGAAGTAAAGGGTAAACTTATGTGCAAAAATTAAAGTAAAAGTCTCATTGTTTTTCGGGAAAATAGTTACCGTATTTACACTGGCCTGCAAATTAGTCATTTTGCCCAAATTTTGAATTTGAAAAATTTCCAGTGAAAAAAGCCTTTGGCAGGAATGCTGTATCTAGCATGTGTGGAAAAATATGTGGGTCTGTTCCCGCTTGCAAAAAGTCCGTCATACGTATTGAGTTTTGTTTTCAGAACGGAGTTATTAACATTTTATAAAGCGCGTTTAGAATTCAAAACCGGGAAAAATAACAATTGAAAGAGAACGACACGCATGCGTGCAAGGAGATTACATCTACACTGCGAGGAAAGCAAGTCGAAGCAAGTTCTGATAATAAAAAACCAGTCGGTTCCTGCCCGCAGACGAGTCTGGACATGACGCGGCGTGTGGGGAATGTTTGTTTTTTTGCCGCTTGATTTTGCAATTTAAATTAGAACATGCCTGGCTGTGCGGTTTGTAGTTGTTCTAATCACATAGAAAAGACTGGCAGTGCCGTTTCGTACCACAGATTTCCAGTGAATGACGAAAGGCGCAAGAAATGGTTGTTGCAATGCGGACGTGACGCGCACACAGACAGCTCAAGGTTGCGAGTCTGCTCGGAACATTTCGCGAGCGAAGACTTCGAAAGGGACTTGCAAGGCGAATTGATGGGATTGCCTTTGAAAAAACGCCTAAAAAAAGATGTCGATCCCCATCTCAATTTGGTTAAGATCAAACAAGAACCCATCGACGAAGATGAGTACTACCAGGCAGATGTCCCGACTCCGTTTTCTCAGACTACTTCGGAGCAAAATGAGGTAAACAAAGTAAGCATTCTCGTCGCGCGCATGCGCAGTTCTCTTGAATGGAGAGAGATTTCTGGGAGGGAGGGAGAGAGGGAAGTCGTGCTTTTTGTTTTCTTTCTTTTTTGCTGAACAGCTGTTTCTGTTGCACGTCTGCTATCGGTGTAGATACGTTGTGGGGAATTTTTCTCCCCCTTTTACCGATTCGCATTACACTAGAAAATAAAAGTAACAATGATTTTTTTCAAAAAATAAAAATAATCATTTTGCTATCTCCATATTTGGAACCCATTTTATTTTCTCAAAATCCAACATCGTGTAAATACTAAATGCCTTTTTCCCCCTCAGCGTTTGGTTGAAACAACTTTCATTGGAATTGCATTCTAAGTTGTAATGACCACAAATAAGGTCATCATAACCAGGGGTGCCAAACCCTCCTTGCAGGCCGCTGCCCCCCCCCCCCAAATGATATTGTCCTGAATTTAATAAAAATCCGTTTAAACAGGCCCCTCATTTCCAATTATTCCTTGGGGGGGGGGGGTTAAAGGGTGTATGCGTGATGTAGTGTAAATTACACCAAAAACCACACCCACAACATTAATTCCTCAAATCTCAAATGACGGACCTGCCTCTAAAATGACCCCCTGAAAATTTAAGTGGTACTGTTTGAGCCATTAACAGCCCCACATTTATTGTGTAAATGTATTGTCTCAGCTTAGTGTATGAAAATTTTATATTTTAATGGGAAATTCACAACAGTCCTCAAATAAATACATGTGATAAATCATACTCTATTGTGCACATAAAATAAGAATGATTAAAACGTAATTTTCTGAGTCACATGTAGGGGAACACAGAGAACAATGAATTGGTCTCAATGATTTTAGTAATATTAATATTTTTTATTTCAATTTATGACCTGTTTTTAGTACCTGTTGTCCTACAAATCCTGTAACAAAATTAAGTGGTACAGTTATGTTGGACAAATTTTATTGAAACTTTATTTTTTTTAAATAGTTTCATTAAGAATGGAGTAATGAAGTGAACTTCCCTTCCTAAAGTAAAATTGTAATTACTTGCAGTTTGTTTATTCACTTCTAGAAACTGCATGAAAAGCAAAAAATTTTTTGCATGAATTAAAAAAGAAAAATTATTGTACTAGAAAAAGTGAAGTTGATCAAGATCTAAATTGATCTTATTTTTGAAAAAAATTTGATGGTTTTGTTGTAAATAGTCCAAAAATAGAAGTTGGTCAATTTAATATTTAAATATGTTACATTGATCTTATAAACATTGTTTTTCATGCTAAACACAAAAATACATACATTATTTACAATATTGGATAATATTTATCATTAAAGTTGTTGTCAAACTTGTTTTTGCAATGCAGACCAACGTACCCTGTACCTGAGGCACATCACTTTTTTTGTAAGGATGGATACGGGGGGGGGGGGGGGGTCCTTTCCGTGAAGGACTCTACCTGTAATTTCAATTGTCTTCAACATCGAAGTTCAATAAACATAATTTTAGACTTCTAAATAATGTTGGGGGAAAAGAGGCTTGGTGCTCTCCTCAGGAAATAACTCAGGATTTAAGTTGGAAAGCTTTTGAATCAATACTTGCAAACCGGTATGCATAGTAAAACGTAAGTAATAAAAATCAGTTGCACTCCCTTGAAAAATTTTTGTATCTGCCCTCACTTTTCTGAATGAGTTTATTGAATGAACATAGATTAAATTTGTTAACTTCCCTTTTAAAAAGGTTTCAAAATCTTTATTTATTTTTCTGTCTGGATGATTGAGTATAAATATAAACAAAAACTGGTTTTCAATATCAAAAAGTGCTTGAAAATATTTGAAGTCGATCAAAAAGATAACGAATTCTATGCCCCTCTTTTGTGCCAGGTTGAAACAATTCAGTTAAAATTTTGCTGTTAACTTTTACGAACCAGGCGGTACACATGTTATACCATAAGTCTTTTTTCTTTGGAGGATGAGGTTGAAATTTTCACTCGAACGCTTTGGAGCCGGGGATTTTTTCAAGGTTTCATACGTCTGGTTCAGCAGTTTATACCTTCTCTTTTCAATGGAAAAGAAATCTGTGGTTCAACTGGTGTACTACCTGGGTCGAAAGCAGGGTTGGCTTTTTCCCGTCCAAGACTTGTTTTTCCCATCCCACCGGGAAAAACTGGAAAATACTAGGAAATGACAATATGTAAGCAATATTCTGGATTTCTCTGTCTGATGTGTAAAATTAAAGTTAGAAATATATAGTTATTATACAAATTTTCATTAGGTTTAAAATTATTCTGCAGAAAAAAGACATAACAAAATAAGAATTATTGCAAAAAGCATAAAATTTGCCCATAAAGTTATTTTATAATGATTTATTTCCACAATTTTAGGAACACAATAAAATAAAATTATTAAACTTAAAAATATCAGTGTCATCAAGAGAAGCAATGAATAATTTCTGTTCAAATTCAAATAAAAATTTTATTACATTTTAAGTTTCACTTTTTAAACACATTTTTTTTTTTACAATTTTGGTTTGGTGTAAGGTGTAATATTTACAAAATGTTCTTTTGCATCACCAGTACCAGAGGTCCACCATATTTGTTTACATTTTTGTTATTGCCAGATCCTTGTCTAGTCTATAATAGAATGCTTCAAGAATTATTCTTTGAAGACTAAGGCAGGAATTCAAGTGAAACACGGATGATCGCAACTCACCATTGCAATCGCAAATTCCCAAATTTGGATAAGTTGCAATCGCTATAAATGCTAATCGCACTGACGTCACTACAGGTGGAGCCAATAAGAGCTCACAAGCAGTCAGCGATCTCCTCTTATTCGCGAAGTAGGCTGTGACGTTTTATCTAGCTCGTTTTTCATAGGCAAACGTCACGCTGACGTCACGATGTTTTTATCAAGAAACGTTCTAATGTAATTCACTTCCAGTAGCGATTGCAATATGAGATCGCCTGTTTCACTTGAATTCCTGCCTAAATCAGATTTTCTTTAAAAAAAAAGGAATTTAAGTAAACTGGAATAGATGCACGATTTCTCCAATTAATTGAACATCTTCAGAGATTTCCTGCATCATCAGCATCTCTGAAGTGTCCCAAGCAGCACAAAGGCGTTCAAAACACGTTCTGCAACACGTACAGAGCGCACCAGCCGGCACGTTCAAAACACGTTCTCGCAGCACGTATTGTCAACGTCTATGTGTCTCATCGATCGATGGTAATATGACACGTCGAAATCTGGTGTTGACCACCTTTTTTTGTCCCAGTTTTGAACGTGGAATGATAGGTTATATTTAGGTTCTGGAAATACGTTTGTTTTCAGTGCTCCCCAGCTAAAATGTATACTACATGTACGCTATTATCCGGGGCCGAGACGTGTTTTACCCGTGACGTTATTTTTGATCCGCCATTTTTGATCCATGATCGTCGCCATCTTGGTTTTAATTATTTAATTACTTAATTAATTTATTATTGTTTAATAACTTTGAATTTAATATATTCATTCCGCGGGATTCGAACGCGTGTCCCTTGCGACTCCAGCAGGACACACTAACCACTAGACGCTACTTGCTACTTGATCTTATCGAGGGAGAAAAATAATACTTTAAAAGGAATTTTTTTTGCAGGAGGCGCCATCTATGAAAGACTAAGGGCGTAAATCATATCATTTTATTAGTATGAATATAATGTTTTTTTACTGAAATGCATGCAAATCTGATTAGGATCTTGGGAGAAAGAGTTGTTTAGGATAAAACTTAAAGTTTCTGCAGATATGATTCCTCCCCCCCTTTCTAAAAAGCAGCAATTCACGACCTCAATTCTGAGAAGTTAAGCACTGAAATGACACCGTGATAATATTACTGTTTTTGCACGTCAAATATCTAGTTCCTTAAGCACTGAAATGACACCGTGATAATATTACTGTTTTTGCACGTCAAATATCACGTTCTTTAAGCACTGAAATGACACTGTGATAATATCACTGGTTTTGCACGTCGAATATAACGTTCAAGGGACACTTAGCACCGTTATTTGACCAATGACACCATTTTTGCACCAAATTTGAACGTTCTGGTGCTGCTGGGGGTATTTTTTCTAATTTTTCTTTCATCCAAAACAAGATTAAAAATGACTGGGTTTATAAAAAGCCTGTAAATTAGTATTTTGTTACATGATGCTAAAATCTAGTGTGGAAGGGGGAGATGAAGAATACGATTGGTAAATGTTTGGGACTCTGTGTGGTATCTAAATATTCAAATAAATGTACTCCATTGTTCGATTTTGTAGATATTCCTTTAAAAAAAATCTTTCAAGCTATTACTTAGAACTCAATTTGGCATTTTTAAAGATTGTTTTGAATTTATGTTTTAAATAATCAGTTTTTCCCATGTGAGAAAAACATAGTATTTCCCAGGACGGTAAATACCGGTTTTTACCATGTTATTTACCAGGGATGGGGAAAACTTTGCCAACCCTGGTCGAAAGAAAAATTTCCAAAAAACAGCTCGGATCCAAAAGGTTATTGTCATGCTATTGGTTGAACTTGACATTTACCCTTCTCTTACATTTAAGCAAAGAATTTTGAAAAGATTCAAAGTACCATTTCAGAAATAAATAACAGTTAATTAAAATGTTTAAAGTTGCTAAACTTACTATGTTGTCAGTGGAAATCTCTATTGACTTATTGCAGTATTTTATAAAGAAGAGCCATCTATTGAAGGGGGAGGGTGGAAAGCATTCAGTGAAAAGCATGATTATAATTAAAAGGAGATTTTTCGGCCCTCTCTCACTATAGTATTGTAACTATTATATGTGTAAATTATCTAATGCCCAAGAAAGTTCTTAAAGAATATATTTTATTGTAATGAGGCAGATTTATTTGATTGCATTTTTAATGCCTAATTAATTCATTGGTGGCTCTTTTGGGGAAGGGGGTCAAGGAAGTAGCCACCCCAACATTCCAAAAGCATTGGGGTCTTGCCCCTCATTTTCCTATGTTCAAAAGTAAGGATTGATCAAAACTTAATTTTTCTTGTTTGTATTTTACTAAAGTAAAAATTAAATTTTAACTTCAAATAAACCCAATCTTCTGTTTTTCTTTCTTTGTTTTTTGATGGGAGGGAAGTGGAGGTTTTTATTAACTCATAGGTCCTTAAATACTGACCAATCTACCAGAATCTACAGCAGCAGTTGAAAAGACATTTTTGACACTTAAACATGTGCAGATCTATTTAAAGATCAGTATTCATCAAGAGCATGTGAGTAGCCTTGTATGCTCTGTGATGTTAATGCACATAGATCAATGGAATAACTGAAGAATTTTTTAAAAAATAATTTGTTTTCCAATTTTGAATGCATATTTTTTTTCGCTATGTTAATTTAAATTAATGCAGTGCTATTGTTAAGAACTTCATTCTGTGTCCTAATTAGGGCAAACAAGAGGCCATGTCAGCCTAGTTGGAAATTAGGGCCCTGGCCCTTGGGATGGGAGTCTAGAAACCAACCTGATAATGGGCCTTTTTTGGCTTTCGGCACTCCTGGCCCTAATTGAAAAAAAGAAAAAAAAAACTGAAATACCATTATTACCAACTTTAAAGGACCGCAAATTTAATTTGTTGCATTGTCATTCAAGCAATGTAATGGCAAAAAATATAGGACTTGATTTGTTTTGTTCTAAAACTGATGTTTCTTGGGAACAAAATTTCACAGGATTTTATTCAGTTTTTCTCTGCCCCCCCCCCTCCTCTTCTTAAGGTTAATATCTTGTTTTTAAATGAATTGTGTTTAGCCACATTTTTCTTGAAAGAAGCTTACAAAAGCTATTTCTTCTGTGATCATAAATCGTGCTGTGGAATGACTGCATTTAAAAGTATAAGTAACAGGTGTATTTGTTGGATTTCGCTGTTATGCATTGTAATATTTTCTTTTCCATCACGTTTTTTGAGGATCAAAAATGTTCTTTTCTTCTATCAATATTTGCAACAATTTGAATTTAACCTACTGGGGGAAATTTTTTTGTTATTTCTTTCCCTTCTACTTATGTATCACACAATTGAAATGCACACTTTTAACCCTACACTGCATAGCGTTGCCAATTGGATACATGGACTATTTTTCCTTATGACCATGCATAAGGCAACTCAAGCATAAAAAGCAAGTATTAGGTATCTTTAAAGCAAATATAACCATCTCATTCTCAAAACTATTTTTTAAAAAATGTTTTCCAATGTTTTCTTATTGCACTAAAAAACATGTTTCTGTCTTTCAAAGAACAAAAAATCATGCAGTGTAGGGTTAATTTATTCGCCTTATCTATTATTAGCTTTTGGGGTAGAGATTTTAGTTTTCCTAATGTATAGGTACAATGCGCGTGCGTAGAAGTTTTTCCTGTTTTTTCTTCTTTCTCTTTGTTTTTGGGATATTGAAGCAATTGTGTTCCAAAATTCTTCACTTTTTTTTTGTGTGTGGGGGGGGGGGGTAATATTTAATAGTCTAAGAATTGTGAAGTGAATGTGTTTTGTAAGAAGAATGGGTTGGATGAACAAAATTAAAAGCACAGACTACAATTCAAAATTGAAAATGTTAACTTAATTCTGATTAAATGTAAAATTTTAGAACTATGGTTAGAAAAATATACTTTCGTAAAAATTCCGCTTAAATATCGATCACAAGTTTTCAACTCAAAAGCATTTTTGATTATCTTATGTTTTTAAAATGAGATAATTTGAATTTTGTTTCATAATGTCAATCTGGATTCACTGCATTTAATTTTTTTAATACATCCTTCAGGGGAAAGGGAAGGTTGATTTTTGAAAATCGTGCAATATTTACTTCCAAGAAAAATGACATTGATAGTGTATGGATTTGATTTTGCTGTAATAATCAAATTAATAGAGCGATGTCCTATGCTCGTTGTTTAGAGAATCAGGGAGGTGGTCGATTAAAAATAGAAGAAAGCAAGCTTTTTTTTTTCTTTGCATAACTGGTGCTTTCAATTGTAATCAGCAATTCACTTCGTTGCACGGAATGAATTATATTGAAGCCACTTTCTCTTAAGATTTCAGGTCCCTTTTCCCCGCACAAGGACAAACAATTTCCGTGGTGGGCGGTTGGGCTGTCAGTTTATCGTACTCCATTCTAATCGCCAACGGGCATCGTCATCATTTGCAAAGCGATGAACTCTCGGACACTATTATTATTCTCCTCTCACCCGTATAAATAGAAAGCGAAAGAGTATTTTTATTTCGCATCATGCCTAGACGCGAATCAATCTTTTTGTTGACTCGTTCTTGTTGCCTCACCATCTGCGGTTTCCGTGAAACTTGCTATCGCGTTCTCTCTTGCCTGGTAGTTTCGGGCAAGTCGTTGCTTGTTGGGGGAAATGTAATCGGGAGAATGAAAATTCGCCTCGCGCTCCTTTCGAACGTGGAATCGACGTAAATCGGAAGCCTACGAAACTTTCCAGCAGGGCCATGGCTCCACGCATTTCGGTATTGTAGATTTTTCTTCCTTTTTGGTTTCCTTTTTTTTAAATAAATCTTAAGTTCCACTTTTATTTTCTTAGGGATTTTTAAGAGAAAAAATGTGTGAACTTAGAAAATGTTTTAACTTTTGTTTTCTCTTGTGAATTTTTCGTTTTCACTTTTATTTCCTAAAGTTTGAAGTTGTTCTATTAATAAACTTTCTTCTTGCATTTACTGTTGAATGGCTGAAAAATTCGTAGAAATTTGTTTTTAATTTAGGGATTTTTAGGGAGAAACACGGTATGACACGTTATATTTTTTCTCAATACTATCAGAACATGAAAAATTAAATAAAAACGAAACATTTGGTCTTATAGTAGGCATCGTGTGATAAGTAAAGGAAAAAAAATGAAATTTGATTCTCCTCCTCCAGTATTTGCGCAACGCCCCTAAATACTAATATGGGGCGTAGATTTGCGCTGCCTCCTCCCTGCACCACTGTGTATAGTTCTGCTTTGTATGTCACTAATGTTTTTCTTAATTTAATTCACGCTTAAATATGAAAGAATAATGTACTTTATAGCGATAAAGAATGTTACTAAATGTACACTAAATTAATTTTAGCTAGTGGTTTAGTTTATGACAAGGTTTTTGATTTTGCATTGGCCACTGTTGTTTAATATTGATACAGTACTTAAGGTATTACTGAATAATTTTGAACAGTCAGATAAGAACTGTTACTGTCATACTTGGGAAAAAAAATCAATAAAAGTAAAAGAAATTCTTGTCCCTTATTAAATGGAAAGAAAAAGATACATTAGGTTTGTTCTTTCTTTTCTATTCAAATTTTTTGCAAGCAATTTTCTTTTATAATGGTCATTAATAGGATCCAGTCTTGTATCACCATTAATGTTAATGTAATTTGGAATGTTTATTTCTCAAAATAATTATAATCAGTAGATTTTGGGGGTGGGGCATACCCCTCCTGAAGGAATTAAAGTAATTTTGTTATACCATTAATTATTTTAAATTTATTTCTTCATACCAAAGTAATAGTTATTAAATGACTTCAAACACACACACTTACACAATATATTTCAGTAAAATCAGATAAGATCGCTATTGGAGTAACACTGCAGTTTGGGCAGTCAGTGTAAAATAATGCTCACAATTAAACTCACGAGTATTGAAATTCAAGCATGCATATCATCGGGATTGATTCATTTGTAATTTTTCTTTGATTTAAAAAAGTGATGACTGTATTCTATTTTAATAATTTTTTATTTTAATCATTACAACATTGTTTTTAAGTTAACAAAAATGAACTGCAAAATGGCTGTGCTATTTTTTACCATTTTTATTGAAGTTATATGAGGTTTAGTAATTAATTGGCTTAAAATGATAAGAAATATTTTCCCACCACATTTGAAGTAAATTTGTATGTAATATTTCTGTACTTTAAATAGACTATTTGACTTTTAGGGCTCTTTACAAACATTTTAAGGGAACTTATTATCTTTTTTTTTTTTGTTAATTTCTTTTTCTTTTGTAAAATTAATGGGGGTGGAGAGGGGAGAGATGCACTTTTTCTTTTAATGTGCCTTCCAAAGCTATTTGTATCAGCACCTGATTGCAGCACACTTTCTTGTGTGTTTCTTCCTCTTTTTTTTTGCCAACCTTTCAAACCCTGATTACAATATCTTATGTACCATTCTTCGTGATACATTAAGAAAATATAGGGTCCAACATTATGTAAGTACTGTCGTCCCCACTTAATCGGGTAACGGATAAACAAATACTCCTCTTATACGAATAAAATGTCTCTGAACCGAATATTTCCCATGCCATAGACGTAATGTTAAATATCCCCACTTAATCGAATACCCCGCTTAATTGAATAATTTTTCTTGGAACTGACGGTATTCGTTTAGGCAGGGCCGACAGTATCAGAAAACATTGGAAACTGGTTGTCCTGATATTTTGTAATGTTATGTCCTGATTTTTTTCAAAGCTACTGCAAAGCCTGCTCTTATCATATTTTCATGATACTCATTACTTAATGTTTTTTAAATGTACTTAAAGTATTATAATATTTGGTTATTTATTTTTTTATCTAATTTATATTCCAGTTAGAAAATTCCAACTTTCAAGATGACTTCACCAATGAAAATAGTAATCCTTCCGAAATGCCTCCAATGGTAAGTTTGTTTAGACACAGAAGGAAGAGCTGATGTACCATAAATCAAAAATGTTGAGAAAAACATGTTGTAATACTAGTGACACAAATCCTAAAACAATGTAGAAAAATAACAAAGTGCAAGAAATTTATCATTTTTTTCTTTCCATGTTTGTTGAAAATGATTTGACCTGTCTTGTGTCCTAGTTCATCAGTTTAGGATAAGTCATGAAAAGATTATGATATCTAAATCGTATATAATTAAGCCTTAACTACATGAAATATTTCATTTTAATGTTTTTACCTTCGATTCTAATCAGAATAGCTCGATAATTTGAGCCCTGAAATGACAGAAATCTGATATATGTTTGTGTGTGCTTATGCAATTGACTCTTGTTGATCTCTGATTAACCCTTAATTTGACTGTTAATAAGCCAAAATCTTTTCTGCCATGTCGAAGTTTTTGGATAGTCTCAAATTGTTGTAAGTGTTGTATAATGTAAATGTGCCACACTTTTATTTTGACATCTTGAACACTTACTACACGGGCGTCAACCTTATTCCTAGAGATAAATTTTAGTGCTTACACTGTTGATTTCCTTAAATTCTATTTTTATGAAATGTTCAGAATGTTCCAATGATGCATCAAAAAGTTGATTTAAGGAAAAGGAGAGAAAAAGAATTTTTTTTTTTTTTTTGCATACTGCCGTGTGAAGGCAAAGTGCAGTATTTGCAGATTTTTCATTTTGCATTTTTGTCATCAATGGTACTTAAGCTTCATTGTACAAGTTCAGTTATTTGGTTTCTGATAAAAATAAAGCGCAAAACAAAACGTTAAATTCCAATATTTCCTTATTGCTAGTATGGAATCCAAAACACATTTCTACAAATATCTCAAAAGCTCATTTCAGATACTGCACTTTACCTTCTCCTTATTGTATTTATATTAAACAGACTCCCTGCATTTTAATTTTCGTCATTCTGAATTCATTTTGTTTTTCCCATATCATAACACTTTTTATTTGTTGTTCATAGGAGCAAATTGGTGTGAGTATTGCAAACATCCAAGTGCCTTTTGAAGTGAGTTCAAGTTCTCATCATGTGCCATCATCCTTACCAGCTAGGTATACTGTTGACCATCATAAACCTTACTTTTGATTGCATAAATTTTAAAATTCCTAATTAAATCTTTGCATTTCATTTTAGTCAAAATTGGCCCGGTGACTACGGGTTTACTGTCTCCTTCAATCCACAGGAGAAAAACACAAAAGGAGTGGCATGGACGGTAATGTTGCTTATTTAATTTGTTACTTTAACATATTTTCTATAACTTTTCTTTTTTGGACGAAAGGCTCTTGATAACTCATTTTGGCCTTATTTTTTTTAGCCTACTTTCCCGTTAAAAACAAAAGAAAGACTAAAAACGTATTAAAAGTAGCTTAATGCATCTAAAAAATATCGCCAAGTTAAAAAAATAAAAAGGTAAAATGAATATTTAAAAATTTGAAAGTAGGGTATTGAGATGGGGAATTTGTGCGTCGGTCGGTCCGTCTGTCCCCCCCTAATAACTTTTGAATGAACATTCCGATTTGGACAAACTTTTTTTTGTTGGAAAGATCTTGGTGAGTACAGCTCATTCCCATATTTGATTTTTCGATTTGAACAATTTTTGGTTCAACTTTGAACCGTTCAAACAACCTGTCTCGCGATGCTAACTTTTGAGTGAACAGTCCGATTTGAACAAACTTTTTTTGTTCGAAAGATATTATCAAGGATACTTCATTCCCGTATATTCATTTCTGATTTGAACAATTTTTCGTTCAACATTGAACCGCTCTAGCAAGCTGTCACCCCTAATAACTTTTGAGTGAACAGTCCGATTTAAATAAACTTTTTTTTTTGTTCGAAGGATCTTATCAAGGATACTTCATTACCGTATTTAAATTTTCAATTTGAACATTTTTTCGTTCAACATTGAACCGTTCAAGCAACCTTTCCCCACCTAATAACTTCTGAGTGAACCATCCGAATGGAATAAACTTTTTTTTGTTTGAAAGATCTCGGAGAGGCTCATTCCCATATTTCGATTTGGTTTGAACCATGTTTCGTTCAATATTGAACCATTCAGAAAAAAATTTAACATTAGCGCCTACGGGGAATTTAAGTTGAATGCTGATCCTGAACTTAAAGTTGGATTTCCTTCAAACTAACTTTGTAAGAAAATGGTTTTGATAAATAATGTTTGTAAAGTACTTTTCTGAATAATCTTCTGTGAGGACTCTGATTCCGACTCCGACTCCGCAAACATGTCGGAAATGTAGGCTCAAAAAAGAAAATGACTGTCTGTGCAGAGGATTTTTTGTTTTTTTATTCATTTGTTTTATTTTATTTATTATTGTTATTTTTTTTTTTTTTTTGCAGACGATTTTTTTTTGTAACAAAAATGTTTCATTCACGAGGCATTTTATTCTCCATTTATATTTAACAACTGGCAACGGATTAAAAGTGAAATTCATTTTATCAACGGACGAGTTTTTTTTTTTTCCTTTTTTTTCCTTTCTTTGATAAAATGTGTTTTGATGTACTTTGTACTTTAATTTTTTTTTGAAAACAATTGAGGAATTTTTCTACGGAAGAACTGTAACAGTTACATTCTTTAAAAGGTTCGACAAAACTTTATTTATTCATTTATTTACTTTTTATGTGACTATTTCATCTGATGAGAGGGGTATATTTTGCTTTTAGAAATCAGCTTTAAGTGCTAAAAAAGGTATGTTTGACAAAATTTTTAGTCTCAGATAATTAAGAAAATAATGATCAGATGCTAGAATGCTGATGTCGATGTACGGGAAAGTAAGCTCGTTTAGTTCTTGACAGAACTTCTTGTTTTCTTTTACATTTTTTTCTAAAAAAGATGTATGTTTTCTTTCCTGGTGGAGAAACAAATTTTGATGCAGAGAAGTTAGTGTAAAAAAAACATTTTAAATCTGTTAATGATATAATTCCCTTTCTGTAATAATTCATACTCTAGGAATGATTTCGTTAAAATTAAAAACTTAACTATATACTGGCTATCATAAGCTATTATTACATGATTGGTAAAAGATTCTATATTCCTTCAAGAAAATAATATTGTTGAAGAAATGGATATATAACAGTCTTGGAATTCCAATGTAATTCCCGAATTTATATGTGCGAGTGAATGCTTAGTGAACAATTTGTCTTTCCAAGGACATTGAAAATAGCTTGCTTTTGTTAAAAAAAATAATTTTCTAAGCACTTGCTATATGCTTAATTTTGTTTAAAGTTTAACTAGCAAATCCAGATTAGTTAATAAGTAATTATTCTCAAGTAATTTTTGTACTTTTGTAATTATAAGTTAAGTATCGAAATAGATTTATCTATTTGACTGAAATCTTTTTTTCTCTGTCTTATTTAAAATTTCATAAGAATATGGTATTATCATTTGTTATATTTTGTTAAAGTTTATATTTGTAACCTATCAGAACAATTAACATATTTCATCATTTGACAAATCCATATTTCTCTGTTAAAAACCGGCAAATAACTTTAGCTTAAAGTATAAAGAAATCCAAACAAAATAAAGGACATCACATTCCTTATATTATACACTCTCTTATTAAAACATAATAGACATTAGGAAAAGATAGCGTTGTGTTTCAAGTTCAAGCTTGTGTTTGTTTTATCTCAAGGAAGAACATTCGCTTTTGTGATCAAGTGATTCAAAAAGTGCACATAGAGAAGTACAAGAACAAGACAGCATGCATCAAATGTTGCCCTAAAGAGCAGGGCACAGCACCCCTCCTATTGGGAACATTAATTGACCTTAAGTTATTCTATTCTTTTATCGAAAGTTGTTTAATATGGAAAAACGGCTTTAACTTATGAATTCTTTATTTAAAAAAAACCTTCAATTATATATTTATGAAATGAGCTAGTTAATAAGCTAATTAACTATTAAGTGCAGTTTTTTTTTTCTTTGGCAAAATATGGGAGCTTATTAATATCAAATGTAATTCTTTCTTATAGTTTTCTAAGATGAAGGACAAACTTTATGTTGGCAAGGATGTTTCATGTCCCATTAATTTCTCGGTGAATACAGTTTTGCCAGATGATTTTTGTGTGAGAGCCATGGCCCTTTATAGTTCTCCGGAGCAGATATCAGATGTTGTGCAACGATGTGTTAATCACTCGATGGATGAGCTACGCAGAGGTATCTTCTTTTTCTCTCAATTATTCAATCAATTCAGGGTTCGTACGGGTCCTTGAAAGTCCTTATAAGTCCTTATTTTTTTATTTAGCCTTGAAAGTGCTTAAAAGTCCTTATTTTAATGTCCCAAGTCCTTGAAAGTCCTTATTTTTACTCTGCCCTTATATATTTAAAAAACTCAGATTGCCGTTTTTCGATTAGAGCGATTTCTACACTGCAGGGTTGCAAGTGCGATATTTCCGCTTCAGCCGCACTTCCGTTCCGGGAACTCTATAGAATTAAGAGGGGGGAGGGGGATCAGCTCCGCTCCTGTTCTAGGAATCGATATCCATCGATGCAGGTGCCAAATCAGGAACACAATAGGTCAAATTTAAACAACTGATAAGAAACTGAGCTACGTTAGCCGAACGCTTACGGCTTCCCACATGATGCGTCCCCCCCACCGAGTGGTCTAAGGAGTAAACACGCTCATCCCTCCTGAGAAGCGCCCCTTTGTTCCGATCCCGCACTCGCGTCCTGAACTTGCACTTGGAAATTACTCTCCCACGTGTTTGTAGTGATCAACATGAAATGTTATCGGTTTGGTCGTGATTGTCAATTTTTAGCTTTAACATGCCTGGAAAATGCATATTTAATAAACTGTGGCTGGAGCGGGAAGAATATAAAAACTAGATTGAGACGGATAAAGATCCTCCCGAATGTGTATGACGCAATTGGATATTTCTAGCATGGGAGAATCGGCACTCAACATTTCATGTGAAAAGTAAGTTGATTTTTTATTCTTTTTAACGAAAAGCATTAGAGGAAGAAGTAATTTTTTTAAAAAAGAAGGAAATGTTTCTTCAAAAGGACATAATGGAGTCAAATGAAAAGCTAATCAGTAGGCAGATGAGGCCAAAAAAACTAAGGACATTAACTTGTTTATGCAATCACATGAACTAAGAAAAACACTAAGTGAAAAAGAAATTGTAATAAGTTCTTTGGATGTAAAATTATCAGAGAAAAGTTTGGAATTAAAAGATATGTAATGTGATTTTCAGTTTCAGATTTTTCGTTCTGTTTTGTTATTGCGGGAAACTTTTAGGCTTTTTTTATATATATTTTTAATCTATCTTTTATGTTCTGTACTGTGCATCATCCTCTAATTGAATTTAAAAAAAAAGAAACATTTGGAAATGTTGAAAATGTATAGGCCAATTTGTTATTAATTATTTTGAGGTCCTTATTTTTTGGATTTTTTAGTTCTTGAAAGTCCTTAAAAAGTCCTTGAATTTTTCTTAAAGAAGTGTGTACGAACCCTGTCAATTGTTATCTTTTTCTCTCAATTATTTGATCAATTGTTCATGTTTCGGACTTGTGTCTCGTGATTTGCCTAAAACTTATTTGCATTTTATTTTGTTTCTCCTCTTTTTCCTTCTCACACATTTAAGTTTTTATGGCTTAAAAAGGATTCTATAACTTGGAAGTATTTTATTTTATGTGAAGTGCGTGTTGATATTTGTAATGCATGTTAATAGCAGGAGCAGGATAATATTAAATAATGTTATGTTTTATTTTTTATCACGCTAAATCATATTTTTTAACCCATCAAAAACGTTTTTTATCTGAAACACATGTTTGCCGCATTTTTTTTTGCAAATTTGTACTTTAATTTATTTGTTTAGACCTATCGTGATTTGGACTGGCCTCAATCTGCCCCCATACAGGAGCTTTAGATTACATCATCAGCTAATTTTCAAAAGAAACACTTATACCCAGTTTTCTATAACATTTGAAAACATAATTAATAATGGAAAGAAGAGCTTAAGTTACTTAAAATAATGTGGAATATTCTTCAAATAAAAATATTTACTTTAACTAAGTAATTTATTATATTGCAAGGTTAGAATGTAGTAAAAAGGCCTTATTATAGTCTAATAGGAAAAAGGCCTATAGTCTTATATAGCAAAAAGATAAAAATATTTTCAGTCTTGAACACATCACCAAACTTGCACCCGTGACCTGCAGCCCTTTTGAGTTTTTTAATTGGCCTTACTAGTAATTTAAAGTTAGCACAAATAAGACTCAACAAATTTCTTTAATTAGTATAATAAGTTATTGGAGCTATCAATTTTCGCTATTCCTAACATTTGTACAATTTCAAAGATTTTTATGAAGTATTGTCAAAAGATTTTTATAAAAGAAAATATTATTTAAAGTAATTTTTTAGTTTATTGAAAACTACTGTCGTTAAGTATAAGTGTAGCTTTATTGTACTGTTCTTGTGATCTTTTTCCGACGTGCCAAGTTTATTTTGTGCAGAAATGTTCCCCATCACTGATCTGGCATTGTTAAATTGTATTTAAAAGTTTTATTTCTGAAAACTTTCAGGTCTTGTAGAAGCACAACACCTTATTCGATGTGACAGCAGCATGGCCTCTTATGAAGTTGATCCTTTGACACTTCGTCACAGTGTAATCGTTCCATTTGAAAACCCCCAAGGTATTTATTTTTATGGAGCTGTGTCTCTTTAGTATTTCATTAAGATTTTGATTATTAATTTATAAATTAATTCTTCTCAATTTAATTTTTTTTGGATAAGAGTTATGTTTTATTAAAGATCAAATTATACTACATGTAACTTCTTCGTGTTAATTTACAAGCATTCTTTAGATTCTTCAATCATAAATCGCAAAATTAACTGAATTGTTAAATCATGTTTTTTTTTTTTTTGTTCTACAAATATGCACACATGCTATTGTATACATTTGATGTTGTATCTATATACCATGTTAACCTGAAAAACTTATTTTAGGTCTTAAAAGACTACTTTTTTTTTTTTTTTTGCAGTATGAAATGAATTGTAAATTTAGTCAGTAGATCTTCTTCCCCTCACCCTCTAAACCAATCTTAACATTAATTAAAATTCATATCTTGCTCAAGATTCGTTTTTTTTCGCATTTGATTCTTTCAAAGCTACCCCAATTTATAGTACTGAAACAGGTGTAAATATGAGGGGGAAAAAAAGCATGCTGGTTGCATGGTGGTACTCTACTTGCTCTTATAAGCCATGAGATGTCCACTTCATTTTTTTTTTTGTGGAAAATTTTAAAGAAACTATTTTAGTTCACATACAGTTTCAAACTTGATTTTAGGTTGTTACTAATTAATAATATTTAAAAAAAGCTAATGTAATTATAAAATAAATCTGTTTGTAGGTGATACTGTACTTGCTTTCAGCTGGTTTTTGCTGGTGAGGAGCACAATTATTTTAAAGAAATTTTTTGAGTTTGTTGGTAGTTTTAAATTTTATTTAGGTCTGTGCTCAAGAAAAACATTTTAGCACTTAATTTTGCCTTTAAAAATACTTATTGCGTGTGTGTGCTTGCGCAAGTGTTTCTTTTTTTTTAATATAAAATTTAGTTCATATTGAAACTTTTTGTTTTTTACGTTTGCGATATTAATTTGGTTTGTTTTGTGAATTTTAACACAGGTAAAAATTGAACTTTAATGAATACCATGTTTTCTTTTTTCTAGCTGGACAAAATTTTTCTACATATATATATAAATTTGCATGCTTTGGATCTTGCTCAGGAGGACCAAATCGAAGACCATTGATGATAGTGTTTACTCTAGAGAAAAAGTAAGTAATATTTTTCCATTCAGTGTAAAATGAAAGGAACTTTATTTAAATCTATGATGCTCTCTCTTTAATTATGGTGGATAATAGGGAGCTGCTGAACAGAAATTTCACAATAAACAAGCAGGTCACTTCATTGAAAGTTCCTTTTATTAAGAAGCTATAAGTGTGAAATGGCTGTGGTTGGCAAACATATAAGATCGTTATGTTAACAAAAAATCTTCACTCCCATGTCCAACTGTAGTTGGCAAAATATAAAACATTTACCGACAAAATATGAAAGCTCAACTATTGTAATGTGCAAGCAATCACCAAAGTTCGATGTACCAAAATTTCCCCTTCAGCTGATAGTAGCTCCAGGGTGTCCGCGCATATGGAAAGTCATGGAAAGTCAGGGAAAGTCATGGATTTCAAATATGATCGAAATTGGTCATGGAAAGTCATGGATTTCAGCGAAAAATGTCCAAAAGTCATGGAAACTGACTGTTTATCATGGATTTTAGCGCTCCGGACCGATTGAAATTTTTCCCGCGATCTCGGAAGAACGAAAACACTTCCGCCGTCATTCTACTTCGTTATTGGGTGCAATCTGATTTGTCAATTACAATTTCCAACAAGTTGCATTGTGTTGACCAATCAGATGAATTCTCAACGTTAAAACCGTGAGCGGCGAATTTTGTGTAACTGCGCACGTGCGCAGACTCCGTCATCTGACTCGTGCGAGACGAGCGCTTCTATCCCTATCCAGGGATAGGAATTTTACTTAAGTCGCATCGGATTGGATGGCACGAGCACGTGACCTCCTGATGCATTCTGTTTGTTTTGTTGACCGCGCGAAGAACGTTGATGATTATGCGGTTTGACGTGATAGTAATTTCATGCAGATTTATGGATTGTGTAACTTTTGATTAGGTGTGTAATTGAATTAAAAATTCGAGTTTAATATGTAAGCATTTGAACAAAATTTAAAGTATTTATACTTTAATACAGTGGACTTTCTAAAATCTATTCAGCTTGGAATCAAACGAATTGCTGACTTCAGGAACTTCAGGTCACTAATTTGTTTACATTTTTCTTATGTTAAATTGCAAAAGAACGAAATCATTTTTAAAAATACTCTTTTCAAAGATATGTAGCAGTCAATATTAATTTTAGCGCGCAAGATTTCTTGTGACATTTTAATTTATGCTTTTCTATTTATATTTAAGTAAGTCTTCTTTACTGGAGTTTTCCAATACTGATACACGTTTTTATTTTTTATTGTACTGTTATATTACTACGTAGTTCCAGACAAAGGTTTGCATAAAATCTAAATATTGAAATAAAACTTTGTCAAAATTAATAGAAGGCACATTAGAGTCCGGGTTATCTACTATAAACAGAGAGCAGTGGAAAATATAGAGGGTTATATTAATGAAGTATTGAAAAACACTGAAATAAAACTTGTGACTAGGGCTTATAATTTCGGGGGTCATTCCCCCTCACCGTCTTTTAGAGGTTAATGTATTTTCATGAAAGTGGATGTGGTTTTCCGGTTGCTGTGTTTCATGGTAAGAATCGTTTTTTTGTTACAATGCCTAATTATCATACCCCCTATCATATTCATATTTCTTTATTTTAACAGCTGTATATAAATAGTGTATTAAATAAACACATGTAATATTTTGTTAACAAAAGTCTTTAACAACAATGGTTCTGGTTATGAGAGTTTCAAAGTATGTGTTCCTTTTTTTTTTTTGTTTATAGCATGTGATACTTATTCATTTTTATATTTCATACTGCAGTTTTGCGGGATACTAAGTTATTTTGGCTTTTAAATGTTGCTACATCCTTGTAGGTACTCATTTTTTTAATCAAAAAATTGTTGCACGTGATCTTTCAAATATATTTTGTTAAATTATTTTTTTAATTCGCATTGCAGAGAACAAGAATATTTTTTAAAAGCAAAGGTATACTGTCTTACACTCTATATTGATATTTATGCTCTATTTTGGTGTCAGTGTCAAATGAAATAGTTAAAATAGTAAGTCATGGAAAATAGTTCGCAAAAGTCATGGAAAGTCAGGGAAAGTCATGGAATTGAAAAGTCCAGGTTGAGCAGATACCCTGTAGCTCAGAGTTAATTGTGTTTTGCCTCTAGAAACATAAAGCTCTTAGACTGATTTTTGCTTTCTAAGTTATTAATATACTAAGGGGATGTCCCAACTGCGCCAAGTACCAATGCTGCATTAAACTTGCTGCAAAATATTGACAGCTTCTTTTCTGTGCCAAATCGAGCAATTGATTTCATGCCTGCCAATTATCATACCTGCAATTTTACGTATTTAAATTTTCCCTCAGAAACCAAGTGGTTGGTCGTCGAAAAATTGATGTCAAAATATGTGCCTGTCCCGGACGAGATCGGAAATCAGAAGAAGATCAGCTTTCAGAAGCAATGAGAGGACACATATCGGTAAAAAGGAAAGAACCAACAGAATTTGGTATGCTTTTCTAATTATTGCGTGTATGTAAATACTCTGCTTAAAAAGTTAGTGTTTTTGCTTAAAATATATTTGCTGGGTATGAATAAGTCTTTAATTCTTGCATGTTTTCAATTTCAGTTCATCTGTCTGATACTATGGAATTTACAAAAAATGTTATTTATCCACCATCCAAGAAGACTAAAATAACACCTAACAAAGATGGGCATTACACAATCACAGTAAGTTAGAAATAACCATCTTTAGATATTTTATGAGTTTGTTGGGATAGGTAGTAGTCCAAGTTCAAAATTGTTGTACGGAATATAGTTATAGGGCTAGTTATATTTTTAGAGTTATATATATATATATATATATATATATATATATATATATAGTTATAGGGCTAGAGGAATATAGGGCAAAGTGGAAATGGTAAAA
This sequence comes from Uloborus plumipes, assembly GCA_038373865.1. Lineage (NCBI taxonomy): Eukaryota > Metazoa > Arthropoda > Arachnida > Araneae > Uloboridae > Uloborus > Uloborus plumipes. The sequence goes on from JAXGGA010001076.1 coordinate 69,710, forward strand.
TCTTTACAATTTGCAGTGCCACCTATTTAGCAATTTGTTAATAAAGTTCCTAAATAAATAGCCTTAAAGATCAATGAAAAAATAATACAAATTGTTTTCAAAATCTGATACACCTATTGTAATACTTCGTGGTTTATCAAAAATATTTTTTGCTACTATAGAATGAAAAAGTTCTTGTTGTCAGTTGATCCTATTTTAAGTTTAAATTGAGATCAATTGACATGCAGTATTTATTTAGTTCATGTTAGGCATGTTTAATGTTCCATGCAATTTATCAAGTGCACGCAGTGTAAAGTGAAATAGCTCCTTTTGTTTATATATGTTACGGCCGAAGCCCGAAGTCGGCCAGTTCCTGAATTGCCTGGCCTTTTCGCAAAATGGCTAACATTGCCTCCCAATGGCCGGCCAATGTCTGATTTTTCCTTGATTTCTGAGTTTGGCTAGCCAGTTTGCGAAATAGCATGAGGCAATCTGTCAAATCAAAAAAAAAAAAAAGTTGTGGCACATTTTGTGTGTCATGACTTTTTTCACATGTCACATTTTGAGTATGTATGCAGTAATGCTAATGATAATCACATTACAGCTGCCACAGAGTTTTACGACGAATCCGCACACCCAGGCACATAAGATCATAATTTGGAACAAAGGCCGAAGAGGTACGGTGGCCCTAAGTGGGCTGCAGTCGGAAGGGAGTGAGTAAGGACTCCTAGTACCAGAAAACTCCTAGTCTCTTATGAAAATTTCCACTCCCTTGGAGAAAACAAACAAAAAGATAATTACATTATCTGCTGAATTAGTTTATTACAGAAAATTATGAGTATCATCATTTGATACAAGACCAACTATTATGGCATTTCGAATTGCACAACAGTTTGTTATTTTTACATTTGTAATGATTTGTTGAGCACTTGGTTGCAATCACAGCAAGCACATTGAACATGGGCCAGAGAGTTCCGGGCACTTCGGGTAGTGGCCGGCTAAAGTCGCAAAAACGCAATTCATTTCCAGTACATCGGACATTGACCACATGCCCCGGCTAATGTTTTTCGGGAACTGGCAGAGTTTCGGGCTTTGCCATAACATATATACTATTTCATTCATTTATTAAATCATTGATGTGTTCATTTATTTATGGATTCATTTGCATTCCTTTTCTTTTTTCTTGCATTCATTAATTTTCTTATTCATCCACTATTTTTTTTCTTATACAATCATTAATTAGTTTATTTATTTGTTTATTTTAAGTTATGTATTTGTTGATTTATTCATTAGATGAAAAGCACTTTTTTCACGCACACAAAAATATTTTATTTTTCTTTGTCCCATGATTTTTTTAAGTGAAACTTTTTTGTAGTTCTATTTTTGAAAACACAAAATAACTTCAAAAAAAATGAAGAATAAAATTCCAACTCGAATTGTATTACAAAATATATTATTCCTTCTTTATGTATAATAATTTTCAGAACAATTTCATTTTGCCCCCCCCCCCCCTATTCCCTTTCTTACAACCTTATTCTCACAGTTCTGTCAAAATATGCATCAAAAGAGAAACATGGTCTTTTACTCCCCCCCCCCCCCCAAAAGAAGAACTTTAGAATAACGGTTGCTGTTTGTAACGTTGATAGTACCATTGGACTTATGTGGAGGCTCCCTGGTTCAATTCTTGTAAATCTTCTTGTGTTCATTAATGGTGACTGGGCTCATAAAAACTGTCATAATCCCAAAGTTTTTCAAGTTCCTGTTCTAAATTAATGCCACTGGTTTGCAGGTTCAGTGGCTGCTTGGCTCCTGGTCTTGATAAAAAAATTCAGCCGACTTAAGGGCCCCATCTAACCCGTTTAACTACATATAGTGGTAGGCATGGGGGACTCTGGAGTGTAGTGTAGCTCCACTTTTAGTAGTAAAACCTTTATTATTACAATCGTGTTGTCTGACAGTCACACACTGATCAAGAACACACATGGAATTACCTGTAAGACACGTAAATAATATTTTAATTGTTTCACTACTATTTAAGGTTTTTTTGCTCTATTCATCTTAGGTTTCTTTACTATAGCACTTCGAAAACCTGGAGAGAAATACAATAACCTTGTAAATTAATTGACATAAATTGTCCTTTTCCAATCAAACAGTTCCTTTTTTTTAGTGTTTGTGTGTATTAAAAGTAAAAAACCAAAAATTGTGCAGTGATCATTATTGCTATCAAAATGTAAAATGCTTTTTTATTTCTTTCCAGGCAGAAGATTATGAATGTTATGAATTTTTAAAGAATATGAAAAAATTTTATGATATATGTAAAGTGATGAAGAATTTACCTCCAGATATTAAAAGAGCCTTAATTCAGTATGTATGTTTTTTTCCAAGTTAACTCAGTCATTCAATATGCACATTGAATATTTTAGAATACATTGTAAATGTGAAAAATAAAAATCTCTTCTGCGCGTACCATCTTCCGGTTTCAGGAAAATTTTATTTAATTTATTTTTTTACTATCTACAATGTTTTTGTGCATTTTAAAATGAGTTTTACTCATCTATAATGTCAAGGAGTATTTTCATTCCCATACTATTCCTGTGCAGTTAACTTATTATCCCCTCGATGCTGTAAGACAACTAAATCGCATAATAAAATCATTCACTTTTTAAATGGAGGGGGGCGGGGAGGTCATCTTCGGAGTTGGGGTTAGGAGCATTTTAAGGTTTTTTTTTTTTCCATGTTCTTTTTTTTCTTTTAGATAACCATATTTTTATATACTTTGGCTGCAATCACAGGTAGTATAAGTGACTAAAATTTAAAAGCTGATGATAATAAATAAATCTGAAAGGAAACTTTTCCCCCTATTTGAAATTATAAAAAGCTAAAGAAGTTGAACGAAAGAACTGTTCTGTACTTTTACTTTTTGTACTTTCAATATAATTAATTCGTGTTTCTTTTCTTTTTTCAGTCAACAAAGAAAAAATGAAGAATGAGATGAATAGAATCTGAATTGAAGTCTTAGTGTTTTTAATTGATTAGGCTAATCACAAGTGTATCATTTTTGCTCTATGATTTTATTCTGGTAAATGTTTATCATATTAATTTATTTGAATGCATATAAAAGTGAACCTTTTGTGGTATTTTACAAATATATTAGGATGCATGCAATATATACTCAACTCATTATTTATCACTACAAAATAAATTGCATTTCATTGTAATGATGTGCATGTTTTGATTTGTTAAATTGATCTAATCTATTTTGCACATGAATGATGTGCCTCATGACTTTGTAAATAGTTGTGCAACAAATTATCAATGTTTTTAATCTTAAGAAAACAGGCGGACATGTCTGAGACGAAACTTTCATACTTTAGGTGATAGTACTTATTTCAGTGTTATTGCTGTTTTTGTTATGGATTATGTAAATATACATATTTTTATACGATCATATTTCATATGAATTGTTGATGTATTGATTCAACATTTAAGTTTTTATTTGGTTGCTGTGTCGCAAAATAAAATTTTTCATAATCATTTATATGATGTTTGTTTTTCTAAACATTCTCTAAAATTTAGTTTCTCGTTGAATTAAGCTAAAAAATTTTTTTACATGAAGTATGGGGCCCTTTTTTTGTGTGTGAATTAAAGAAAACTTTGAACTGCTATGCCATTACCGTAAAACGGGGTGCATCAGATTTAAATTTCTCGATCATACAGAGGTCTCCGTAAATATACAGTCAGGTATTTTCTGGCCTCTTTGTTTTTTTAGAAAGCTAATATCATAAGCAGTAAGAGAAATTCACCTTCGTCGTTCTGGCAACACTACTGGCTTATGAGCAAGGTTGCATGTGGAATGCTAAAAAACATCAAGTTTTCATAGTGTGCAAAACTTTATGTAACTACAAACATTTTTTATATTTTGAAGCCAAGAATTTTTTTTTCAATTATGTATCTGTGAACAACAGAGTACAAAGTTAGAATTGACAATTGTCTGAATGTGTAATAAGAATGGCTCAATTTTACTTCAAAAGATAATTTCATCAGCACTATGCTAAAATAATGAATGTGAAAAATCGCATTTTTCAAGTTTGAATTTTACAAATTCTAAACAAACGATAGTTTTACACTTAAAGATATCTATAAAAATTTAAAATTACCAAACACGTCAGGTGGGATAAAATTATATTCAGTGTTTTGGCTCTCCTGAAAAGTGTCGATTTTCACATTCGTAATTTTAGCATGGTGCTGACGATATCTTCTCTAACTTTTTATGGAATGGAGTTAATCAATTTGCATACATGTGATTCTTCGGCTAATTTGATTGGTAAAACATAGTTCTGTTCTTCTACCGTACTGCCTTAAAAAACGTCCCATCCGCTCTAAAATTTTCGTTCCATTTAAAATTTTCACGATCTCTATAGACGAAGATAATGGGAAGCGACTGCGACCTTACCCAGCTTTAAAAGGGAGCATTCTACGTTTGCTTAGTTTCGGTTAGAAATTTTAATTTGAAAGAATAAAAAATATAAAATAGCGAAAATAATGAAAATAAAAAATTATAATTTTTTTACTAAATGCATTTAACAGCACTTATACCTTTCGAACCTAACAGTCACAACATGTCAATTATTTTCCGCTAAATTGTTTTAAAAGTAATGATGTATGATTTGGCAAGTAAAGCATTCATATAGTTCTTTTTCTTCTGTCTTAAAATGCCAGTTGTACTTAAACTTGCAGTGCCTGTGTTCACCAGGAAACCATACATTAATGATTTTTTTTTTTTTTTTTTTTTTTAGTAAGGCAACTATTGAAAAAGTAAAATATTAGGGATGGACCGGATAGTGATTTTGCCGGATATCGGATATCCGGTGGCTCATCACACGCAGGATACCGGATATCCGGCATTACAATTACATTGCATGTTCGCTTATTTTTATGTAATGCAGCTTCAAAACAATAAATCAAAGTTGTTTCTCGCATAATTTCTTTAAGAACATGTTAAACACATTTAAATTAATTTTTTCAAGCCTCTTATTTTATTTGTACAGGAGTAGCGCTACATATGAAATGAAACACTAACATATTGTGATTTCTTTCTAAATTATGTATTTTTATCAAAATAGACGAAACTTTAAAAGATTGAATTAAATATTTCTGTATATACTCAAAGTTTAAACTTTTAATTATTCTTAGTTTAAATTTTAAAGCTTTTCTGTTTCAATATCATTTCAATAGGTTTTTACGTAAATGATACAGTTATTAAATATTTCACCAATATTTAAAAAAAAAAAAAAAAAACAAAGAAAGAAAAAAGGGAAAAAAAACTAAGCTCAGATAAACGTTTTTTTTTTCAAATTGATACATATTTTATTAGAATTTTATGAATTTAAACTTCATTACAAAGTAACACATTTTCTTATTTCTAATTTTGCAATAATATAAAGCAAAATTTTGCTTTGAAATTCTTTTTTTTAAAGAATAATATGCATGTAATTTTTCTAACATATAAGTTAAAGCAGAAAATATTAAAACAGGACCAGTGTTGTGCAATGAGTTACCGCCCAGTAAGCCAGGGCTGAGGCAGAACTGTAGCAAATGCACCCACAGCTCGGTGCATTTGCTACAGGACCAGTGTGTTAAATAATAATAAAGTTATACTCAAATAATCAGTTAAAAAGTTTATATAACTCCAAAAAACAAAGGAACATGTTTTCTGAAGATTCAAATCAGCAGTTTAAATATATTTTTAAGACGTATGCTAAAGTTGTTCACTTTTTAAAAAACAAATGAGTAAACTTTGCTTAAATAATCAACTTGAAATTTTACTTTAGTTCCAAAAAATTAAGATACACATTCTTAAAAGTGGCAAATTATCATTTTAAATACATTAAGGGTCATGCTAAATATATTCACTTTTTTAAAAACAAATTAATAAACTAATTCTTAAACGATCACCTCGAAATTCAACTTCATTTTGAAAAAATAAAGATACATCCCGAGATGCAAATGTTATATTTATGGGTTATTCCAGCCAAAATGGTACAAATCATGTCTGAAATTGTGGAGTTAAGTTTATCAAATGAAGTAATTTTCGCCAACTAATCATTGTTTTAAAAATTATTCTCTGTTTATTTGTGCATAATAAAGTGTAAATGGCTTGTATATATGAGTCATTCATTAAGGGTTTTGAATAGTTCGACCACTTTGTGTAACAGAGGAGACAAATGAGGTTTGAAAAATAAATTTCTAATCGTAAAGAAAAGTTAATTACAGAACAAGTATAAAATGAACTAAGCATCCTAAAACTAATTCTGTCTGCAATTTCAAGAAAAAATATTTTTTGCACTATTAATGCGACTGTAACAGAGTGGACATCCCACAGTGCAAATTAACTATCATCAGCAAAGAATTTTAGGCTTATCTTAGTTACTGATTATATGGGCGATTCTCTGTAAACTCGTCATTTTTCACACGAAATCTGTCCGGGCACGGTTTTTTGGAATGTTCGTATAATTATAATACTATTGCTCAGAAAATGAATCTATTACTTTGGTTTGAAAGAGGGCCGATTGAAGTTCGTGTTTTTCTGATAAATCATGATAGAGGGTAAGTCCCCCGTCTAGTATAACTAGGGGACTGTGCCAGGTGACTGTGTTTTTGCTCTTTGTTGCGTAATATCTACAAAACTATTGGAACATAATTAGTTACGAGACTACCTATAAATTTAGGCACAAATCGTGGACATAATAAATAATATGTTTTATAATTGAATTAATTGACATTAATAAAATCACTTTCCGGAGGACTGTTTTCGCAACGACCCTGATGCATACTTTCATCACAAATGTGGCTCTCAAACTAAGCAAAGTACCGTTTCAACACCGTTCTCGGCGATTTTGGCAAATTCACACTGATTACTTTAAACTTCATGCCAAAAAGAATTTTCAAAAGTTATAGATTTTTTGTATCACAGCTTTGAATTTGTTGCAGGGGACTGTTTGAAAAAACTCCGGACAGAATTTACATGACAATTTTAAGTTTTAGAAATACGTAATTATGCCTTATTTCATAAGAAAAATATAGCTTCATTATTCTATTTTTAGATATCAATTGCCAAATTTATGTAATGTTAATAGGTTTTTTGAAATACTATCTTTAACAGTTAGACTATAGGATTGGGACAGCCAGGGGACTGTGATTTTGGCGCTTGGATAATTTCTAGAAAAAAAAAAATTAAATTGTTATCACTCCAAATACAATTTGGCCACAAAGTATCAATGCTTTACTTGCCACAAAAACTTTATTATACTTTATTATTTTAAAAATAATCAGTCCGGACAGCCAATTACCAGTTTACAGAGAATCGCCCATATAATTCAATGTATCAAAGTAATTAAAGCAGATACATTACTTGTACTTATAAAAAAAAATATCCCATTGAATGCGATTACTTATTTTATTTCTGAAAGGCTTGTAACAGAGTGGACAGTTTGAAACAGAAAAAAATCTAGGAACAAAGATAAATAGGTGTTTTTCCAAGATTTTTTTGTTTACATACATAAAAATCAGCAGAAAGGGTGTCAGAAGCATTTTTTGTGCTGTGCATTGCAAATGATTTTGTTGTTGCATTTCAGCTTAATCTTAAATTGCATTTTAAGTCCTAGCAATTTGAAGCTGGGGCAGATCATTTTTTCCTTCTTTTGCCAAAGAATTTTTTTTCTTTGGGGGGGGGGGGTCCTTTATAAATGGCTTATGCCTAAATAAGTAAATACTTGGTTACACACAATTAGATGGAGAACCAAATAAAAAAATATAATTAATTGGTGGTAACATTAAATTAATCCCAAATGCTGAGTATCGGGACGTTGCGTGCGCGAGTCGCTGATTGACGGGACTGGCGGAAAAAAAATCCAACCCAAGAAGACTTGTGGTTAGATAAGCGAAATTTGGTAGGCGTGTTTATGAACTGAAAGATGAATCGATTGAAATTTCGTGTTCCGCGTAAGTGTGGCGCAGCGGCGTCATCGAACATGCAAATAAGGCTTGTTTTAAAAGCTGTGTGTGAAGCTCGGTGTGTATTGTTTTCCGTGAATTGGACGAATTGCATTCATGGTAGCCAGGAATACCTTTTAAGAAGCGAGAAGCATTCACAGCTGCACCGAGTTTAAACGGGTATACAAATTGGCTACGGATGGTGGATTTTCATTTCGCGATATTGCAGAAAGTACTTGGGTGGGAATGTTTCACCATGCATAATTATGGGAAGCTATGGCAAGGGCTCTACTCGGTCGGAGTGATGCGAGTCGAGCTGCGAGGGTGCGATGTTGAGACGGGGGGCATGGCACGCATGCGGCTGACGCGGGGCAGGCGTCTTGCACGCGGCTGAACGAACTGGTTTACCGAGGACAGGATCGGTGGCAGCTGTTCCGTTTCCGTGGTCGAGCCATACGCGGTGCCCGGGAGTGTTGCGCGATCATGAGCTTCCTGGGGTGGTCGACGGTGGATTTGGAGACATCGGATGTCGAATTGAGTGCCATGGTGGCTGTATATTGGTCAGAAGGAGGCCAGGGGACCGCCTGCATCCAAACGGTCTAGGCCTAGACACACGGGCCCCGGGAGCTGGCGAGATAGACGCGGGATCGTATTTCCACTCACTGACTTATTTGTTATCTATGTAATTTAGTCGTCAGCCATTTCATTAGTAGCTTCATTATCACATAACGCTCGTCTTCAACATCGCTAGTAACGCTATTTTACGATTGCTCTGTTAATTATTCATACCTCATTCCAGGTCTGTCTCAATTGATATCGTATTGGATATCATGGTGGCACCTCGACCATCTCCCAGTCAGCCAATGACCGTTCCTAGCTATTGACACAGCAAGTGCAACAAGCCTGGAACTCCATACCACAAAGTGACATTCCGGCACCTGTATGACATAATATGCCCTTGCCTTCAAAATTCTGGAGGTTACACCCTCTTTAAATTATACTTAATTTCACATTTGTGAGCTTTTACTTGATCTTACATTAATTGATTAAACATTAAATTAATTCCCAAAATGCTGAAGTATCGGGACTGATTTGTACCATTTTCGCTGAAATGACCGATATATTATCATTATTATTTAAAATTATTCTAAACATGTTCACTTTAAAAAATAAATTAATAAACTTATATCTAAATAATTAACTGAAAGTTTTACTTAAATTCTAAAAGACAAAATACACTTTCTAAAGATGCAAATTAACATCTTAATTACAGTCAAGTCTCAATAGCTCATAGTCCCAAGGGACCGGCTAAAAACTTAGAGTTATTGATAGTTCGAGTTACAAGCAGTTCCTACCGTCTTTTCAAGAATTTGGGACCAAAGGAAAACTTTGAAATGAAGGTATATTCGAGTTTATAAAGCTTTGAGTTATCGAAACTCGATTGAATGTTATTGAGGGTCATGCTCAACATGTTCTCGAGGAGTTACGGAGCGGCGTGACAGACGTGAACAGATTCTAATAGCAGAGAAATATCTTTTCTGAAAGGAAGGTATTACAAAAAGAAAGAACGAAACAGTGCAAAATTCAAAATTTCTTTACACACATTTAAACTCTTTCAAAAAAAAAAAAAAAGCATGTTTTAAGTTGCGACGATTCATGGGGACAGATGTTTTCATTATCTAAAAGAAAACTTTCGTCAATGTTAGATAGGTTATTTAGTGTATGTTATTTTCAATTATAATAAAGCAATAATAGTGGCAAAGTAAAAAATATCTAATTACAACATCATTGGGTGTTAATAGATCGCAATTTTTGTTAGAAGCACAAAAACTAAAAATAAAAGAATTCAATAAATAAAATAATTTGAGAATTTATATTAAAAGCTACTGCGATTAATTTTTATGAACTAACGATATGATCGTAAGTTTTTTTCAACCTTTTGTCGCACATTAATCCTTGAAGGTTTGTAGCCTTTTCTTTCTAAATATTTTAACTAAAATATTTTCGAAAAGCTGAAGACAATCATATTTTATCTGGCAATTGTGAAAAATCAAATATGCAGAATGCTTCCATGTCCAGTACACAGTCGGAGGAATAACACAATTTTTGTTTTAGAAGCAAAAATTGGTAAAAAGGAAAGATGAAAAGTAATTACATCATCTAAAAGGTTTATCAAACAATGAAATTTTTAACTAAGATTTTTATAAAAAAGAGAATATTTAATCAAAATTTTACAAAAAAGAAATTATTTTATAAAAAAGAAAATATTTGTCCTCACATCATACCGGATAACCCTCACATCAATTCCGGATATTCCCCACATCAATACCGGATACTTAGCCGGATATCCTGCAAAAATCTTCCGGATATCCGTATCCGGGGCGGTCAGCCGGATCGGATATCCGGAAGTACCGGATACTTAAAATATCAGCCGGATACCGGATAGTTACCGGATATCCGGTCCATCCCTATAAAATATGATTACCCTCATGTCCCCTGTAACAAAATATGAGAAAGTCTACCAAAATTAACAATACTCGCCAAAAAGAGTTTCAGAGAGGAATGGTAGACATCTTTTATGTGCTAATGTCCTGCCACATTCTGTAGCTGAAATCGTTGGCTAGAATTCGGTACTGATGAATTTGGCCCTCTTCTTAAAATTTCATCAGACTTAAAAACCTTATCTCAATAATAAGAATATAGCAATAAATTCTTTCAATTCCTACATGTTTGAACCCTTTTTGTAGTTACGCTATTTGTGTGGTTCCCTGGTCAGAGTCAAAAAGACACCCTTTGAGAGTATGAAAATCTCCCTCCCCCAAGGGAAAAAGAACACTCGTTTTAACTCACAACGCATAAAATATTCCATAAAAAAATTCTCCTGAAAGGAAAAAGAAAATTCCCCCCTCCCCCTCCAAATGGATGGGGGAGGGGGATGCATCATGATTAAAACAAAGTGAAAAATCTAACTTCCCCTGTATTTATACAGGGTTCCCACGGTCCTTAAAAGTCCTTAGAAACTCCTTATTTTTCATTTTGAAAAATAAGGGCCCTTAAAAGTACTTATTTTTGATTCAAGGTCCTTAAAATTATTTTGAAGTCCTTATTTTTCACTACTTCTAGTAATTGAATGATTTGAAATTGCTAGCAAGAATGAAAAAAATATTCTTTCAGCTTTTCCTTTTTACTGCATTGGGATCCTGTGCTGAAATCTAATCATTCTTAGTGAGAACAAAGAAAACAAGTGTAGGTGGGGGGTAGTTGTCTAGAAAATACCACTCACCATTTTTAGTTTGAAAAAATATATGTATATTTATGAACTCATAGATGCTTTAATATACTAAGAAAAAAAAACTTTTAGCTCTACAAATTTTTTGTCCTCTTGTATTTTTCAGTCTGTAATCCATATCACAATGATTTATTTAAAAACAGTGGTGCTCAACCTAAGTTTAAAGAAGTATAGTCATTTGAAGGTTTGACATTCTTTTGAACTAGTTCCTTTAGAACAAAATGTTTTCAGAAGTAAATACTGAATTTTTCGATGAATTATTTGTTTGACGACAAAAAAAAAAAAAAAAAAAAAAAAAAAAAAAAAAATGCAGGAGCTTAAAGCTTTACTATTCTTGATTTCTAATCATATTAAAAGTTTTTCTAGATAGCATCGTAAAACATTGAAAAATTAAGAAAATTACTTACTACAGAACTCTTATTTTTACTACTTAATTCGTATTTTATTAAGACAATTTTTGCGACTATTTCTTATAAACCAGTTTCTCAATATTAGGATAATGTCGTAAGCAACTACATGAGTCAGCTTTGCAAGCTGTAGACAGCACTTTAAAACTTTTTCAACTCATGCGCCATGCATACATTTTGCCTCATTTGAACGCATTATTCATCATGCCAATCAATGCAATCAAATAAAAAAACTTTGTAATTGAAGACTTGCACATTTGCGACTTAATTGCTTCTACTTGAAAATTATAATCCATTTGCATCTGCATTTATTCAAGTAAAATTTATCGTAGACTTTCACTATTGGTTATCTTAAATGTATAGAGATTTTTGGAAATAATATAACAGTAGCTCAGTTTGTTATATTTTGTCATGTTTTGAATTTTCAGCTCATATTTGCAAAGCATTTCTCAGATAGTTGAAATTTTCTTTTCACAAAGCACTATTTTAGACAATTCTTGATTCCCGCCCCTTCCCCTGCAAACATTGCATCCAGTGAGTCATGGAAAATCATGGATTTCAAACTCCAATTCTATCAGATACCTTTCATTTTGTAAATTGGAAACTTTGGCATATCTGTCTTAAATTTTAGCCCCTGTATATGTAGTTTAGGAAAGTGATTAATTCACTTTTACAAAATTAAGTTTTTATCTTAATTTTATCAAAATCTGAGCTATACTTAAGTAAATAGTAGTAGCGTCAAATTAGAACTCCTTGCCTTGTATTGAAATCCATTTTAGCATTTTTGTTTCCTGGATAAAGATAGTAAATTGATCCTTTTTTCCTCATGTTAACTTAATGTATTTGTAAAATACATATTTTATACTTTTTTCTGAAAAACACAGCCTTAAAGATTCTAGTGCATCTTTGTCTCAAAGCTAGTACTTTAATGTCCAGTGTTTGATGTAAAATTGCCGCTAGTCTTGGAATTGTCATGAAGAAGAAGAAAGTTAAGATCACAATTTTTTATTTTGAAAATTTTTCTTAGTCTTGGGTTTGAAATGATATGATAAATGCTTCAAAAATATATTCTTTTGGGAAAAAGCCCATTTTTTGTGTAACCCATAAATTTCATGCATATTTGATGACTAAGAAATACTTTAAAAGGTCCTTAATTTTTTGGAAAAAGGTCTTTAGGAAGTCCTTATTTTTCGTTTTGAAAAAGAAGTGGGAACCCTGTTATAAAATTAGAGCAAAATGAATCTCGCTCCCCATCCCACAGGTTAAAAAAAAAAAAAAAATTTAAACGCCCACAACATTAAAGCATACCTGCCAACTTGTACGTTTTTTTGCCCTATTGTGCGATCATACGGGAAAGGTGTAAAATCGTACGTTTTTTGTGTAAATTTTTCATCAATTCCAAGGTTTTTTTTCATATCGACTTATGTAAAATTCATTGTTACATGTGTTAATACGCGAGGGAGAGTCTAAACTTCATCATATTTCAGTACTGAACTTCGTGCAAAAGTTGTTCGCATGGTGAAAACTGCAATCCTTTTGCATCGTGCAAATATTTGCGAAAGTTTCAGTTTACATCAACATATGCTACCTTTGGTTATCACGTTTAATTATTTATTTTAACAATTTATAAATATTTTCCTTCCCATTTTACATGTTTACATTTTAGCCTCGATTCTGGTGAAATCGCTTCTTATGTTTGACATTTCAATCCTTTAACATCTCGTCAGTGTCTTAATATTTTTGATTGTGGAAGTTATTTGGACATATTGCTATCTTAAATGAGCTTATTGCATTGTTTTGTTTCTTTATAATTGAAGGGTCAGGGGGAAAAACCACGGTAGTCACATTTGATTCATTTTGAGAAAAACGAAATTTAAACTTTACAAACTCATAAACTTCCCCAGTATACTTGTTCTAAAATGACAATAATACATGGACTACAGTGTTTTTTCACGAATATTGCATATACTAAACGAAATTACACTTATTTTTCTAACAGGTGGTAGCATCAGTTTAAATTCAACAAAAAGTGGACTACCGTGGTTTTTCCCCCTGACCCTTCAATTGATAAATTTGAAAAAAAAAGCTAATCTGTAGTCACTGAAGAATTGCTTCATGTGTTAAGATTTCAGTCCTTTTGCATGGTGAAAGTATTTTAATATTTTGACAATTGGAAGTTATTTTAACGTGACTACCGAAGCTCCCTTTATTTTATTTCGTATATTTTTTATTCATGTTTTTTTTTTCGTCTTACCAGCATGCTGATATTCAACAGATACTTCACAGAGAATAACATTACTGAAATTCTTTTATTCAATTAAAATTGAAAGCAAACTACTGAAAGTGACAGTGATACAATTACGATAACTTATTTAATGTCTGATTTTCATTAAGAAATAGGTTGTCTTAGTACGAAATTGTAAGATTTTCTAAGTAGACATGTTGGCAGGTATGTTAAAGGCAAAAGGAAAGTTCCCCTGAAATTTTTTTATTGAACATAACAAATTCAATATTGCCTCTTCCTCTGTGTTAAAAAAATCAGTTAAAAATGAAACAGTTTAAAGTAATACAGTCAAAGCTCATTAAAACGAACTCCAATAGACCTTTGAAATCTATTCATTTTAACTGCAGTTCGTCTTATCCTGACAACAAAATATAAGGGTTGGAAATGTAGTTCATCGTTTTCGACTGTATTTCTCCTTCCTTTCCCCATCAAAAAAGAATTTATGAAAATAGGGTAAGTGCTTCAGTAGTCGGCCACAATGACATAAAACTCCTCATAAATAGTACATTTTTAATTCGAAATCAGAAATGACGCACACACACATTCATGTTCCTATCCTCAATCATAAACCAGTGGCAGTTAAGTTTTGGGTACTTTTTTAAAATTAGTAATGAGTCATTTCATTTTGAATGGTGTACCCGCAGCGATTCTGCTGATTTTTCAGCTAAGATGATTCTGTGACCGACTACTGGAGCATTTACTAGTGTTGACAACAGCATGGATTTTAACATAATTTTTTTTTTTTAATTTCTAAAATAAGTAGGTGATTCACTATCAGAAAGGTTCATTCTAAAGTTTTACCTTGTTTTGGTTGCTGTATTGATAGCTGAAAGTTCTAGGTTAGCCAAGATCAACAAAAGATCTCTTAAATGGCAGACTACTGCTGCTTTTACCCTGTGCATTATAGTTCAAACAGAATCCTTTAAAAACGCTTTGAGGTGCAGTCCAACTTTACAAAGTGTTCGTCTAACTCTTCCAACCAAATTGAATTTTCTCCTGAAATTGTAGGACACCCAGCAGTGCTACAAATGTCTAGTTAAAACAACCAAGTCTTATTTATTCTTGTGCAAGGACAAGGGAGGCTAATCATGAGGCAACTTTAATTACCTAACTTTCATCCATGCTGAAATTAAGGCACATTGAGTAAAGAAAGTTATGTGACACAAAATATGAATTCTGCAATTATTTTATCATTGGAATGCATTAATCATTTTTATAAAATTAAACACTGCAATGGATAAAATAATTTAATTTTAAAATACAAATTTGTACAGATTTATATGGTACATTAAAATAGAATAAATATAGCAGCCTATGATTTGCAACAACTATCATCTCATGAACTTCGGATAGAATTTCTGCAGCATGAAAACAATGTACAGGAAGAAGCTCTGCATTATAAAACTTCCCGAAACAACCAACATGGATGAAATGATTTACTGTAGTTGTGCTGTGGGATCTCCTAATGATCAAGTTTCAACTATTGCAACAAATTTAAAGCTATTTTGCCTCTAATTTCTATACACAATATTAATAATAGCCACAAATGAGCAATCAGTATGTTTCAGGTTCTTGACAATCCAAAGTCCAATGGCCAAATATTTCACAGTTATTGCAGTAGGGTCGTTCTTCGTATTTTTTGCTTTCATGTGGCTTGGGAGTAGGATTATCTTCTAAGAATGATTCCTGCTTGGGACAGTCATCTGTGTCATGAAGGTCGAACATATCACAAATATCACAGAAAAGCCGGGGAGCCACTTTCTTTTCAACATTGCTGTAAAAATGTAAATTATTGATTTTATAACAAGCATTGATTAAGAAATTATTTTATTACTCAAATTTTATTTTTGAAAGCTTGAGAGGAAAATCTTAAAGCATTCACACCCGTCCCCTCTTCAATATCAATATATTGAATTTCTCTAACATATATGACACAGGATTTCAGCTTACATAAACAAACCACTGTTGAAAATTTCCAAAAACAAAACATGTATTGAGCAGTTTTGATCAGTAGCACACCTTTCAGCAATGCTCGATAACTTTTCAATGAAACTACAAAATATTATTAGAAACGGGAAGAAAAGAGCTCGCAATGCAACCACCATTCAGCCAGAGAAAAGAAGATCCTAAAGGAATATTTATGACAGAAATAGGCGTCTAACTGCAAACCTAACTTAGCATAAAAATAAAAATAAAACATCCAATCCCAAACGCAACAAAGTAATCATATGACTTGCGTGCAAACAATAAGCAAGAGCATAACTGCTGCAAAATGTCAGATGCTTCCACATTTTTAAACGCACTTTCCTGGAAACATCACACCAACAATGGTAAAAAGTATATGTATATGTTTTTCAGCTTTACTGATGTCGCAAAAACAAAACAATGGTTAGCTAAAAATAGAACCGAGCCAGAATCTCAGCTATCGAAACGCTGATGAACAAATTGAAGTGAAATCATAGAGGCTTTCGTTTTATGATGATTTATAGCAGTGGTTCTCAACCTGAGGGTTCTTTTTTTAAGCATTTCTTATTGGGCTGCTACGATATCCGAAGTTAAAAAAAATGTTATTACAAGTTTTAAAATTAATATATCTAGGGGAAAAGTAGAAACACTTTTGAGTTGGGTCAACAATTGAGCTCAGTGGTGAATCCAGAAAAGAGGCTATGGGGCTGCGTCAACCTCCCTCAGACCAGAGCCCTTGACCCCCCTCAGACCAGAGCCCACCCTAAAGTCTCCTAAAATAATCTAATATTTTGATTAAAAAACTTCTCAATTTCTACAAATTTCCCGAAACATCTGCGATTTTAATTCTCCCAAACAATCTAAAATCACCGAAAACTTCGTCATTGGAACAATTTCGAGTAATTCCTGGGAGAGAGACTCTGTACTCCAACAGTAACTTTTATGTCATCAGAGATGGCCTACAATTGAGTTTCTAAGAGTTAATTTTGAGAAAATTCTGGGAAAAAGTCCAGCACCAAATGCTGCCTCTTAACTTCATCAAAAGAAGTCAACAATTGGGATTTCAGGACTTCCATTTTTAAAAAAAAGTGGCACTCCAGGAGTGCCGACTTCAGTGAAAACTTATTAATTACATGTGTATTTTTTGAATCGTCAGCAAATATTTTTTGAAACGGCATAGCTCATCTTTCATGTAAATGGAGCCAATTTATGTGGAAATACAGAGGTGACGTAACAGCGTCACGAGTTCAATAGTTTTTTTCCCACCTCAATGTATGTACATACACATATGTACGTTAGGGTGGGGCGAAAAATAAAAAGTTTTTCAGATCAGCTTGAAATATAAATCTATATATCGCCGTTCCGGAAGAACAATGACGTAACTGAAAAAATTTGTCAAATGCAAATAAGTCCATAGACAATATCAGAAACACGTCCTATATGCAGGGATCATGGTCGTAACTGTACTTCCACTAAGAACTGCCAGAGGGCTTTTCACAGAAACAATGACGTAACTGCACTTAGGGGTTGAAATTTAGGGTTGAAATTAGGGTGATTAAATCCAAACCCCTGGTAAATGAGAGTAAAGTATATTTTCAATACTCTCAATATATTATAATTATTTTCTGTCACTTACACCCTTTTCAATTAAACGTTTTACACAACTGCAAATCGTTTTTTTTACTCTCCTGTAAAATTGAAGTTTTTGCATTTACGTCACTGTTCTTCCGGAACAGCGATATATAAAGATGACGGTGTTCGTTTGTCTGTTTGTACGTTTGTAACCGCTGGCCAGAAGCCCCCACAGCACCCACAGACCTGAAACTTGGCTCAAAAATTCGAACGTACCCTGCCCTCGTGCACCTCGAAGCCCAAATTTTTAATTTCGAATTAGTTATTTTTAAATTAATTAATTAGTCTCATTTTTGGTGTATCCGCCATAATTGAGGAGGAAAACCTCCCCCCACCCCAAAACATATATCGTTGGAAAGGGTTTTTTTTTCTGAAAAAGAAAAGTTTTAGCACGTTTCTGTCCGTTAATTAGGACAAGAGATATTAATTAATCAAATTTAGTCAATTTTCAAGGCCTACCTCTAGGCAGAACTGAAACACTAGAGCCATTTTCCTGATCAGCTGCTGTTTTGTCCCTGAAGTTACTTTGTAGTTTAAATTTGCGTATAGATTTAAGCCTTGAAAATTTATTCAATTTGATTAATTAATATCTCCTGTTACTTACTTAACTTTCTGTCTCTTATATTTATTTGGCGAATTGATTTAAACTTTAACATGACTTTAAGTGGAATTTAAAAGGTTGTGGAGCGCATTTGAACTAAAGGATATAATATTTTTTCTTCAGAGGAGGTTAAAGTGAATTTAAATTTATTAAGTTGACTTCCTCAAAATTCGGGTTTCCCGAAAATGTCACAATGGAACTATCATTGTTAAAAATTTAGGGATGTCTATTCAGTTCCTCTTCGCATTTGGCGTCGTAAAGTTTGGCGACAATCAGGAAATTTACCCAACCTCCCAGCCAGTGAAACACTACATTCTCCAACTCAAAGAAAAATAAAACGGTCTGGGAAGGAACAGTAGTTGTTTGCAGTTTAAAGCGTATTTTATTGCATATTTAAAACATGTATTTAATGCCGCCATCACTAAATTTTTAATAATAGTAGTTCCATTCTGACATTTTCTGTAACACCTAACACCGCTATTCAGTTAACCGGGAAATTTTCCAAACTTCCCGGCCAGTGAAATCTTGATTATTTGAGAGTCACTGTTAGATTGTAATCACTTCAAAGAGATGGTACGAAAGACATTATATTTCTTTCCTTTTAATGTTCACATTAAAATCATGGAAGAATGGTTGTGGCTGATCTACCTGATACAATCGGTTCCCTATGTTAATAAATTTAGATTTGGCGAATAATTTTACATTTAAATTACGGTTAAATCGGTGAATTATATTAAATTTCAAGGGCAATATTGCTGTGGTCGTTGAGAGTTTTCGAAAATCTTGGCTCTACAGTTGTGTCAAAAGTTCTATTGAAACGTTTATTTGGCGAATTGATTTAAACTTTAATATGACTTTTAGTGGAATTCAAAAGGTCGTGGTGCACATTTGAATTAAAGAATATAATAATTTTACTTAAGAGGGTGGAGTGAATTTAAATTTATTCAGTTGACTTTCTTTACTTTTTTGCACGGGCATCGCCGTGCGGGTACTGCTAGTATATCATATAAAATAATTTTTTGTGAGTTATTTCATATGCTTTGAATTCATGAATATATCTTATGAGTAAAAAAAATGCAATGAGATTAGCCAACGGTATTATTTTTCATATTTTAACCATAAAATCCAAATAAAAGCTATGATAAAACTTTGCGATCGCAGCGCCCCCTGAAGATATTAACAGATTTTTCTCAAATTTTGCACAAAAGCTAACTATCACCAAAGACAACTTTTGGCAACTATTAGAAGTTGATCTGAAAAACTTTTTATTTTTCGCCCCACCCTAATGTACGTGCTCACATACAGAAGTAACGGTAAAGTGTCGCGAGTTCAATTGTTTTTTCCCATCTCAAAAAATACCCAATGCTCCTAAAGAAGTTTTCACTTAAAAAAAAATCCAGGGTAGTGCCTGCTGTCCGCATAATTAAAGATCTTACTAAAAATTAAAAAATAATTTATCTAAGCCTCACGTGAGTTTAAAGCCCCATAGAGGTTCAGAATTTCTTACAATCTAGCTGCCAGGGCAGCTAGATTAGCTTCCTGCGGCATGTTGATGCATAACGCGCCCCCTCTCTAACTTTTACCTCACTCTGAAGTTATATTATTTGATATAATTTAATGTTCATTCGATTTCAAGACATACCGCGCACATGACCCGGCGTTGCACGGGCACTTCGTGCCTTGAAAGTAGTGAGGAAAATTTCAAGAAACTACTCCTCGCCAAGGCGGCTAGCTAACAGGCGCTTCACGCCTTTACTTTTTTCCTATGTAAAAAAATCATTCGAATTATTGAGATGCTTCGCGCCTTCAAGATGGTGAGGAAAGTTTTAGTAAGTTCAGCTCGCTTAAAGGAAAAAAGCAGACATACAGGGCGAAGACTCAGACACCTTTCTCACCTTTTGAAAATTTGGTCACTTTTTGTCACCTTTTGGCATTTTTGTCACCTTTTTAAACTTTTCTTGAAATGTGTTTTAGGAAAATCTATTTTTGATAAATTAAATTTTTGAAGAGTATGAATATTCTTTTCCTTACCTAAAAATAAATGGAATTATGAAAAAAAAAAGTCAGTCCTTCAACCATTAAAAGAAACGTTTCAAATGTGGCTCATTTTCAAAACAAAGCCTTTAGAAGCACCTGTTTAAAAGTTTCAAAAAACAGGTGCATATTTTCCAAGGATACTTGGCAGTTCTTTTTTTTTTGTTCGTGAAACAAAATTCAGTTGGTGATTTGCATAGAGATGGGATTTTCACTCATTCTCTATTGTCAATACTTTTTAGTGAACATCTTTGTATTTACAGAGAAACAAGGAAAAGAATGCGGATGATTTTGCAATGAGCTATTAAAAATATGAAAAAAATAAAATATGTTCATTAAATACATTGTCCTTATCTTCTCTTCATAATGTCAGGTATAAATTTGATTGATATTTAAAAAAAATCTTTGAACATAACTAGGGGTGATTGTGCTCTAGTATTTAATCAGATTTCCGGTATTTTCATGATTGATTCTAGTATTTTCATGTTCGAAAATACTCGAAATAAAATATTTTTAACTATGCTTTTATCTTCCCACCTCAGGAATTTTTTTGTTTTTTCGAATTTCCGATGATTATACCGATAATTTTCAATAATATTCATCGAATATAAGTTTAAGATGCCATTCTAATTGTTTTTTTTTTTTTTTTTTGCTTTAATAAATTATTTTAATTTTTTTGATTTTGATGCCTTCATTTAAAAAAAATATGAGAATCGAATTTTTCTCATTTTTGATGCTTATTATCCGTAGTTATGAGACTAATAAATGAAATATATTTATACAAAAAAATTACAAATTTAAAATATTCGAGCGAAATTCTGCTTCTTTTATGAAAATCGAAGTTAAAATTTAAAGATCTGATTAAGTTTTATTTTGCTTCAATTATGTGGATTTTAAAAATAGTATGTTTATCGTAGAGCTTCTGATTGTAATCTGAAGTAAGTTTATTTGAATTATTTTCTCTGCCATTTTCATACTTTTAACGTCTTAATTTTGAAAATTGCGATTTCCTTGCGTCCGCTGTGAGAATCATATTTCGCATTTTCGATGCTTGCTATTCCTTGTTGAAAGGTAAACAAATAACATTTCTTTTTTTATTTTGTTTAAATCATCAAAATAAAAGTTTTAAACAAATTCCATGCTCTTTTATAGTGTCAGATGTCAAAAACTTAAATCCTGAATCTGTGGTTGAATTTTATTTTTTTTTAAGTTCTTTAAGTTTTTTAACACATACATAATATCTTTAAATATTATTTCACTTCAGTATTAATAAATATGAAATCCTTGACTCAGGTCATATTGTAGTGATTAGGAGATTTATGGGTACTGCATTTAGATCAATTCTTTTTCATATTTTCAGTGACAAATGCAACTTTCATTACTTTATAAATATTTTCGCACAACAAACAGTAATTCTGTTAGACTTTTGCTTTCTCCTTAAAATATTTTCCTGGGGATAATTAGTTCAACACCAGTTCAAGAGTAACTTTATTGTTCATTTACAGTTTAATTAAATGCATACACCATATTTTGACTAACAACTATTTGAAACTATTCGAATGTAGGAAATGTGTTGGTTTATGAAAGGAAATTAATTATTATATATGTATGGTTATAAAATTAGGTGAGCTTAATTAATAGGGGCTTTGGTTTAAAAAAAAGTCCCCATCCCCACACACATACACATTTTCTCTTTAAAACTTTCAGGTATTTTGTTATGAACTCACAATCACCCCTGCATAACATAGAGTTTATTACACTGAAAGTTTTTTGAAAATATGTCCTAAAATGGTTTATTTTGTCCAGCTCCTATCATATTCATGTTCAGAATCTAAGTCTTTTGAATGTTTTAAAATTTGTCACCTTTCTCACCTTTTTCAAAGACCATCAGCAGTCCTCGCCCTGGACATAGATACTCAGTTTTTAATATAAGTAGATGGCTTTTCAACAAATGAATGTTTCAAAATATTACAAGTAGCTAGCGATAAAAATACTATGTAAGTGGCCCGCTTATGAGTTTCGTGTTTGATTTAGTTAAGCCTTTATTCAAAATTCTCATTATCATTGTTATCACTTTCATAGCAACCACGTTTCAACAATGGATTTCACATTTAATCATTTATTAGGCTTAATCGCTTTAGATTTGACTACTTAATTGATATCTTTGCTAATTAAAATCGTATAATTATATAAATTGAAACTAATGAAGCCTGAAAAATTACCTATCTATCGGTACATGGTTAGACTTTCAGTTCAGTGGCATTCAGGAGAAAGAAGCGTGACATAGATAGAAAGATACTCAGTTTTTAATATAAGACTAGCTGCGTTGCACGGCCTGTAATGTAGTGAAAGCAGTTTGAGAAAACTACTCGCCACCAAGGCGGCTCGTCATTAAAGTAATGAGGAAAGTTTAAACAGTTTACTCGCCGTCAAGGCGGCTTAGCGAGGAAAGTTTCAATAAACTACTCGCCGCCAAGGCGGCTCGCCTTTAAAGTACCAAGGAAAAGTTTAATAAACTACTCCCCGCTAAAGCGGCTCGCTAAAAAGCTTTCCTGCATCAAAGAATCAATCGAATTATTTGCACATGCTTCCTCAAAAATAAAGACGATGTCAAATAGCGCATACTTAGCACTCTCCCTAAATAACAAATAAAATTCCTTTCCAAAAACAATTATTTCCAAACCGCTTTCTTCCTGTGAAATTAAATGCAAAATTCTAAACGAAAAAGTTCTTTTAACATTTGGATCGCAGCCAAAAAAAGTCCCTTCTAAAAACAGCAATTGCATATTTAGTTAAAAACATATTTTCAAAATGGTACCAGAGAAAAAATATGTCATTAATAATTAGAATAAAAACAATTGTTAGAACTTTGTTATAACACATATTCAAAATGACAATGGAAAAAAATTACACTCTTTCATTTTAAAAAGTTCAATTTATTTAACGTTTTAATTTAAAATCGCAACGGAAAGAAATAAATATCTTGGAAGTTTAATCATTTATTAGGCTTAATCGCTTTAAATTTGACTACTTATTAATTGATATCTTCGCTAATTAAAATCGTATAATTATATAAATTGAAACTAATGAAGCCTGAAAAATTGCCTATCTATCGGTACCTGGTTTGACTTTCAGTTCATTGGCATTCAGGAGAAAGAAGCGTGACTTAGGCAGGGATTCAAGTGAAACAGCACTGCGATCGCTTCGAATTGCAATTGCTACTGGAAGTGAATTACATTATCATCAACTTAACTTGGCATGACGTCACTACGGGTGGAGCCAATAAGAGCTCACAAGCACTCAGCGATCTCCTCTTATTTGCCAAGTAGGCTGTGACGTTT
Organism: Uloborus plumipes; assembly: GCA_038373865.1. NCBI lineage: Eukaryota > Metazoa > Arthropoda > Arachnida > Araneae > Uloboridae > Uloborus > Uloborus plumipes. The sequence goes on from JAXGGA010001076.1 coordinate 93,234, forward strand.
TATCTAGCTTGTTTTGCATAGGCAAACGTCACGCTGACGTCACGATGTTTTTATCAAGAAACGTTCTAATGTAATTCATTTCCAGTAGTGATTGTAATTTGAGATCGCCTGTTTCACTTGAATCCCTGCCATAGATAGATAGAAAGAAAGAAAGATAGATACTCAGTTTTTAATATAAGTAGATAAGTAGATTGCCTGAAAAATTTCATTGGGAATTTTTGATTATTTTTTAATTTTTAGTAAATTTTGAAAGCAAGGTAAATTTAAAACCTTTTTTATTTAAATAATTATTCTCTGAATTATAGTAGTGTGTATGAAATTGTCTAGTTGATTTTAAACTCTTAAATGAGACATTGACAGAGACTTGCGATAGATTTCAGCTTTATCTCCGATTCTTCTCACTTGATCATATCTAAAGCGGAATATTGCTTCCAAATTTAAGCCATTAAAATGTATTTTTCAACAATGAACTGTCAATAATGAATTTTGAATTGAAGGCTCACATAACATTTTAGTTTGCATGAGTTAAGTTAAAAAGAATTATAATTTACTTTCTTGGAACATTGGAAACATTTTTATAGAAAAATTAGGGGTTTCTATAGATATTTAATTCTGAGTATTTTTTCTCCCTCATAATAGAGGATTTATGTAAAAGTGTTGATTAAAATTGGAACAAATTAATTAACAACTAATTAATTTGATTGAAGAACATTGCATTGTCATCAGGTCTGAGGTTTTATATAAACTTAAAATAATCCTATCACAGGAAGTGGGCGAAAATTGAGCAGCAAGATTGCATCAGAACAGACAAACACCAAAATAAGTTCATCAAAACATGGTTATAAACATTTAATTATTGAAAAGGAGCATAACTTTCACCAACTACATAAGACAAGACATAAGAAAAAAAAAAAAAGAAACGCTACTAGTGCACCATGCCATGCAAAGAGTGCAATTAAAAAAAATCATGCAGGGTGTGTGAATCAAAAGGTTAAAATGCTGATTAATACATTTGGATAACATACTAGTATCAAAAATTATCTTTACATGCATAGAATCGAGAATGAAGTTATTGATAAGATAAAAAAGAAATATTAACTTTTAAGTATCTACTGGCCTCTGGCTATTGAAAAATGTTAAGTTTAGAGAGTGGAAAGATTTTGAATACAGAAAAATAAGAAAGAAAAGTTGTACTTGAGCAAAAAAAAAAAAAAACTGATATTTGGAATTGTTAATGTTTAAGCTAAAAAGGTTTTAAATCAAGTATGTTTTTTTTCAAGCCAATCAATTAAAATAACTAGTTTAAATAGATTTAAATCAACATAACCTTGTATATAAGGATAGTTTTGGACATGAGTATGTTTCCGTTTATTTGTTATCATTAGATATATCATGTGATACACTAACTATACTTCAAATTAAGAATAAATGTATAGGTTGAACACTTTTTCTCCCTTTCCATAATTTAAAGAAATCCTCAAAAGCATATTTAATATGGAAAGTTTTTTACCTGTGAGACGTATCCACTTGAAAATTTGTTTGCACCAAGTAATATAAATTTAAACCATTTTAGAAACAAAACATTACAACTTAACTATAAAAAAATGTTTATCAAATATAAAGAACATTCATAACAACTGTTAAATCTTTAAAATGTTATATTTATTTTCACAATTAACTAATTTCTAAACAAATATGATTTTAAAAATAAAAGCATGCAATATGGAGAAAAATAGCTGCAACCAACTTTCTTGATAAATCTGGGAAGTTCTTGCATTTTGAAGAAAGCTCCTGAATTATTTCAAAATTTTCAAAAAACCAGAAATTGCATTATATTCAATCACCTTTTGTCTATCCACTGTGTAAATTTTAATCTAATCTGCAGTTTCACTGTTTGAGCAAATTTTCTGTAAATCAGTAGTAACTGCAGAGAATTTGTAACAGTTGTAACGTATGTGAGTATATGAGGAATAAATAAGTGAATAAATGAATCAGTGAGTGATTGATTGAACAAATGAATGAGTGAACAAATGTATAAATACAAGGATAAATAATTCAAATAGATAGTAGTGACTAATTGAATTATTACATAAATGTTTACTCATAAATTTATTCATTAGCTTCTTCATTTCGTTTATTTACTCATTCATTCCAGCACTCCCTTAATTTCTTCATTCTTTCTTCCATTCATTCATTCACTCAATCATTAATGTAATACTTCATTGATTTTTTTTAACTTATTCATTCACTCACTTATTTGATCTTGTTCATTTATACTTTCACTCGCTCATTCATTCACTTATTTACATATTCAGTCATTCACTTGCTCATCATTTGTTCATTTATTTATCTTTCATTTTCTCTATTAAGATGAAGACTCAGTCCTCAAGCGTCATCACGCATGAATGTACTTTTTTAGCACTTTTTAAGAAAATTAGATTTGTCCAAAGGGGAAGATTTAACAATAAAAATCTCTTATTTACATAAAAACAAGATTTGTTTTTTCTGTAAAGCTATTTTAAAGAAAAAAAAATTATAATATGAGGATTTAAGTCCAAAAAAAAAAAAAAAAAAACTACAAATTATTAAAAGCCAGATTGAAATTGTTATTGCATTCGATAAAACAAGCATTCGATAGAACCTTAGACAATAGGTTTATATAATTTTGAAATATTTAAAACATATCAGATATTATAGGACACCAACTAAATCTGCTCTTTTGAATTTTGCTTTGAAGACCATTTGCTTCACACCTGCAAGGAACATATCAACTTTTGGCCTCTCCTTGTCTTAATTACATGTATCAAAAAAATTGTCTTTCTATTTGAAAAGCTCAAAACTAAAATAGAAATATTAAACAAAAAAAAAAAAAATTCCTGTTGGAAAAAAAAAAGCAAAGAAATAAGAAACTATCATTAGTACCTATCGACTGTCCATCACTAAAGAAAAAAGGCTATTTTTACCTCCTCTCTCTCTTCCATACAATAAAGGAACAATGTTTGACAGCTGAGATTAATTCATGTTTAAAGAGCATTGTAACCCTAATTGCTAACAGCTAAAGTAAAGTTATAATTGAAGTAAAAGAAAAGTTCCAATTCAATTGCAAGGTTTTCCCCAGGTAACTCATTTAGAATTAGAAATTTTATCTTTGAACAATAAGTTGAGTTCCAAATCGGTTAAGACCATTTCTCAAATGGGTCATTCCATGTCAGTTCACCCGGCCATGTAACCCATGTCCTCGGATTTTGATGAAATTTGGTGTATTTAACATTTTTGTGGTGGTAAGTCACCATATGAATTCTTTTGCCCATATGTGATCTGGTTTTTATTTTACAGGGCATCAAACTTTTCAAAAAATTGCATTTTCTGTCAACCGCTAAGCCTAATCTGCATGTATACGTATCTCTTCAGTAAATTGTGACGGGTGCAGAAATCTTTCAATATTTCTAAAAATTCTTAAATATGTTGCTGAAAGTATGGGGATTTAATAAAAAAATACTTGAAATTTATCTAATATAATTTTGTTTGAATAAAATTTGAATAAACTACGACAAGCATTTTTTTTCTTGTGCAAAACATGAGTATACTTAAGTGGCATTTCACGAAAAGGCGGAGGTCCTATTCAATAATGGAAGCATTCGAAATGAGCCTGAAGGTGTGTTTTATCATTGCAAAGAATAAAATTAGTGGTTTTTTACATTTTCTCGTTGCTACTGCGCAATATACACATTTCAGTACCAAAATTTTTGAAAAAAAGTTCTAGTCATTTTCCTAACTTAAATTTCACTGAAAAGCAAACATACCTTTATTTTTAAGTGTATTTGTAGCTATATTATACTACTTAAAAATCATCTTAACCCCTTATTAAGCAGAAACAAAAATGAGAAATAATTTATGACTCCCAAATTCAGTTGTTAAGTTCAGCGAAACATCAGTTGTAGAATGAAGATGTGCAAAACATGAAATTTACTTTAGTGGCTTTTTCATGAAGAGGCGGAGGTCATGTTCAATAATCGAAGCATTCGAAATAAACCTAAAGGTGTGATTTATCATTGCAAAGAATAAAATTAGTGGCTTTTTTTTTGTTTTCTTGTTGCTATTGCACAATATACACATTTCAGTACCAACATTTTTGAAAAAAGTTCTAGTTATTTTCCTAACTTAATTTTCAATATTTTATGTGTAAAGTAAACATTGTTCATGCTTTTGTAGCATAAAAAATATTGTACTTAGTTTTAATGATTTATAATTATATTGAATGTGCGAAGAAGAGATTGGATAGCCCAATCTTTGAAGAAAAAATAATAATGAAAAATATGAGTTTCCGGATATTATCGAATTGTTTGTCTTTGAAATGTGATCCTGTTTTCAGCAAATTTAAGGAATATACTGTTTTGTATTTTAACGCTCGACTTTCCTTGCATTTGCGCATGTATCAGGTCTCTTCTTATCTTATCAAAATATGGGTGATAGTGATAAGAGGGATAAAGAATGCGAGAGGATAAAGCAGTGAGTAACAACCCCTAAGCAAGGGCTAAGGCAGAAACATGCAATATACCTCAACTCGGCTATTTCGATCCATTGACTGCAGTTTCGTGCTTATTATAAACTCATCCGTATGAAATACGAAACTAGCTGAGTTGGAGACAAAAATCTTCTTATAAAGCAAAGAGAGCAGAAAGAAACTGGTAGTTAATGTGAAACTAGAACACCAGCGAGCGACCGCACTTAGTACGGTACATCATTTACGAGTTGAACCATACCAAGTGCGGTCGCTCGCTGGTGTTCTAATTTCACATTAGCTACCAGTTTTTTTCGGCTCTCTTTGCTTTAAAAGAGGATTTTTGCCTCCAACTCGACTAAAGGGGGCGGTTACTCACTGCTTTATCAACTCACATTCTTTATCCCTCTTATAACTATCACCCATATTTTAATACGAACTCTGCTTTGTTTTTGGAAAATTATGCACCTAATATTCTATCTTGCAAAGCAAATGACCAAACATGGCGACTGCGTTTCACAGCAACAGAAGTCCGTTCGCTTTTGAGGTCAAAAAACGATCTTTTCCTACCGACACCCTCCTCCCCACCGTGCTTGTCCTCAAACGTACTTTCATGTAGCAATGAATTGTCTGTCCATAAATTTTACTGTAAGTTTAGATCCTGATATGAGTGAGGCGAAATCTGACTTCAAAACGGAACTCGTTGAGTTTCTGCCCCCGCCCCTACCTACACAATTCTTTAAAATTCAACATTGTTTTTTAATTTGTTTTTCTTTTGCATAAAACTCCTCAAAAGAAAAAGATTCAAAAAAGTTTTAAAAGAAAAAGGAATCAAATGAAGCGGGTAGGGGGGGGGGGGGCAAATGTAAAAGGCAAATCTGCCTATGCAGGGGAAAAAAACATCAAAAAAACCATCAAGTCTATCTTTTTGTCGTTCAAGGTCATATTTTATTAGATGACCGAGTCCGCGCACATGCGCAGTTACACAAAATTCGCCACTCACGGTTTTAACGTTGAGAATTCATCTAATTGGTCAACACAATGCAACTTGTTGGAAATTGTAATTGACAAATCAGATTGCACCCAATAACGAAGTAGAATGACGGCGGAAGTGTTTTCGTTCTTCCCAGATCGCGGGAAAAATTTCAATCGGTCCGGAGCGCTAAAATCCATGATAAACAGTCAGTTTCCATGACTTTTGGACATTTTTCGCTGAAATCCATGACTTTCCATGACCAATTTTGATCATATTTGAAATCCAGGATTTTCCCTGACTTTCCATATGCGCGGACACCCTGTCATTATTATTTTTTCTTCAAAGATTGGGCTATCCTACCTCTTCTTCGCATATTCAACATACTTATAAATCATTACAACTAATTACAATATTTTTTATGCTACAAAGGCATGAACAATGTTTACTTTACACATAAAATATTGAAAATTAAGTTAGGAAAATAACTAGAACTTTTTTTCAAAAATGTTGGTACTGAAATGTGTATATTGTGCAATAGCAACAAGAAAACGAAAAAAAGCCACTAATTTTATTCTTTGCAATGATAGAACACACCTTTAGGTTTATTTCGAATGCTTCGATTATTGAACATGACCTCCGCCTCTTCATGAAAAAGCCACTAAAGTAAATTCATGTTTTGCACATCTTTATTCTACAACTGGTGTTTTGCTGAACTTAACTGAATTTGGGAGTCATAAATAGTTTCTCACTTTTGTTTCTGCTTAATAAGGGGTTAAGATGATTTTTAAGTAGTATAATAGGGCAACAAATACACTTAAAAATAAAGGTATGTTTGCTATTCAGTGAAATTTAGCTTAGGAAAATGACTAGAACTTTTTTTCAAAAATTTTGGTACTGAAACGTGTATATTGCGCAATAGCAACGAGAAAACGTAAAAAAACACTAATTTTATTCTTTGCAATGATAAAACACACCTTCAGGCTCATTTCGAATGCTTCCATTATTGAATAGGACCTCCACCTTTTCGTGAAATGCCACTTAAGTAAACTCATGTTTTGCACAAGAAAAAAATTGCTTGTCGTAGTTTATTCAAATTTTATTCAAACAAAATTACATTATATAAATTTCAAAAATTTTTTTATTAAATCCTCTCACTTTCAGCAACATATCTGAGAATTTTTAGAGATATTGAAAGATTTCTGCACCCGTCACAATTTACTGATTAGATATGCATACATGCAGATTAGGCTTAGCGGTTGACAGAAAATACAATTTTTTGAAAAGTTTGACGGCCTGTAAAACAAAAACCAGATCACATATGGGCAAAAGAATTCATATGGTAACTTACCACCACAAAAATATTAAATACACCAAATTTTATCAAAGTCAGAGGACATGGGTTACAAAATCCCGTTTTCCTGGGTGATTTGACATGGATTGACCCAAATACTATATTCCTAAAGCCGAACTATGAATAAAAAGGGGTTTTGACTTAAAACCTGTGGTATTGCATCACATCGTTAAGTTTTATTCAGTTTATTAATCAAATAGCAACTTCTCATTCACGATCGTTTAACGTCGGTTTTTGCTATTCCCTATAAACGACTTTTTAAATTCACATCGGAACGTATTCCCTCCTTAAAAGTTTAACCCCCCTTAATTTCTCGTGCATTTTGACATACCATTTAAGCATTTTCGGCCAATTTAACGCTTTTTCGAATCGCGATTTTTAATTCCCTTTTTTGTCCAAATTTCGATCCTTTCATGTTTCCTTCATTTTTAGCCATTTTTTAGAACTCTTCTTCGCGATCCGATTCTTAAGCCAAGTTGTAGTCGGGGGCAAATTTTGACCCACGCCTCTTTCTATTGGCCGTTCTCCCCCCACAGATGCCGGAGCGGGCATCGACTCCTAACCGACGCTAGCTTTGATTGGTCGGCTCAAGGTCAGCCAGGGGAATCTAGTGTGGAAGGCGCAAATTTTCCAGAGAGACTTGCCCGCAACACGGTGTCGATAGGACACGCTCTTCAAGAAGCGAAGTTTTCTCTCAGATTTTTTTTCTCTCGAAGAATTGTGATGAGGGACCCAGCCGGAACCGATGATGGCGGCAGGGAGGTGAAGGCTCCCACTTAGAAGGGAATATTCACGGGATTTAAGTCCCGAATAGACAGCATGGTCTTCATATTTATTTACTGGTTCTTTTCCCGCGATCAGCATTCTTCACGGAAATAATATATATATTCGCCATGACAATCTCCATTCCAGTTTCGTCTTGGAGATGTTTTTTTCAGCCAACTCATTGAAATTGATTATCTATTGCTGTCGCCTGTGCACATCGCCCATGCAACGGTCTTCATAACCTTCCGCCTTGTCGTTGTGAACGCCTAGCATTTTTTGAGCATAGATGCTAAAGCCTGATTAATATTATGCGCCGTCCCTTTCTTCTTCCGCCAAATGAACCTTTTTTAGAAGCTCCAGCTCTGAGTAATCATCAAAAGGACTTAATATGTTTAATTCCATAGACATGTGTGTTCCATTCTGTAAGATGTATCCGCACTCCGCTTTTGGAACTCTTTATTGTTACAGCACCCATCTCAGCATTTGTACAAGAACAATGGTTATAATATGCAAGATTGCGAAAATCTAATTTTCTTTAAGGACCTTTTTTTCATAATTTTGTGCGGAGATCTCCTCTATAGTGCACGACAAGTAAAAGTGTGAAATAATACTGACCAGGAAATGAATAAAGATTTTGTGCTGAATTGTTTTTTTTTTTTTTTTGAAATGCTTATACACCAACACTGTCAACAATGGGTAAGTCAATCTTTATTTTTTTCTTTTGGATGTTAATTTTAAAGGCACTCAGGGGAGGAGCTGGCCTGGAGTTATTGCGGTAATTTTTTGCATTGTTACTTTTTCACTTGCGATTCGGCCCTTAAATTAATTTCTTGCTCTTTTGAAATTCTAGGGAATCTTTTCCCTCCAAATTTTAACTGCACTTTTTTTGCATTGATTCAAATTTAATAAAACAAATGGACCATTTACATTACAAGATAGTGCAGAATCACACGACAAAACCCTTACTTTATATTCACTTTTTGTCAAGATCTAGGGGTTTTTGATCCATTGTCTTTAAGCCATTGGTAAAGGAGTTTTTAAACTTATATTTTGTTAAAAAAAATTATTATTCATAAAAAATTGACTTAACAAGTCTTAATTCTAAACGACTCAATTGTTCAATAACAACTTGACTTCTAGTACATGCAGAATTTCCCAAATTTTCATTATGGAAAGTTGACAGCTGTGGGGTATGGAAGGATTAACTACAGGTACAGGTAATTATTATTATAAAAAAAATCAAAACAAACTTACAGGTTAACATCACTTTCATCCCAGCATGTGCTTTGTAATTCTAACTGGTGCCTCAGATCTTCATTTTTCTTATTCATGTCAACAATTATTGAGTTCAAGAAATCAATCTGGTCGAAAGAAAACGCAAAAGTAAATTAAGCTCAATTCAGTTGTTTCACCACAATGAAATCATTGAAGAATAATATTATTAGATTATTGTTGTACATTTCTTTGAATTTCTCTAATCAGGACTGAGTATTTTTGATATGAGTAAAGTATGCCATAGCATGTTTCAAAATTCAGAGCAAATACAGCAAACTAAAAAATGGAATTAAATTAAGTCTTTGCAAAAAAAACTGACAGTATGCATCTTTTATTTCAGAGTTGTTAAAAATTAAATAAATAAATGAGTTAAAAAATAACTAAATTGGCACTTTTAAGATATTTATTTCAAATATTTTTTCTATTAATCATATTTATATTCTATTATTTATATCAAATATTTTTTCTATTATTCATATTATTTTGCTTACTTCAAATCCACCAAACGTGTACTTCATTTGTTTTCACATTTATTTAAAAAATACCATAACGTTATTCTTAAAGATTTTTATGCATGTTAGAAGCTCCAGTAAAGTATGAGTTAAATTTGCACATACTTGACTTAGCAAAGATTCTTTTTCTTGAGCATCAGACTGATTGGAATTGCTTCCAGAATCTAAAAAGAAATACAATTCACTAACCATTGGTAAATAAATATGAGTCAATTTAGAATAATTTAGCAATAATCAATTATTTATTATTTCATCAATAGCAGTTAAACCAGGAAACAATAAATTAGCAAAAAATGGTTATTAAATAAAAAGAGTGTCTAACATTGAGACATTAAGTTTATAGAAAAGGTGGTGAATAAGTTAGAACAGTCTGCTAACTGAAAATTTGAGTTTTGGGGGCCAGCATAAAAGTACATTTAAATATAAAGTAGAACCTTGATAACTCAACACCTCAAAGGACCACGAAAATATATCAAGTTAAGTGGATGTTAACTTACCGAGGTTCCATAATTTCAACTACTGTATTTTTTCCTGTATTGCTTATGTACTAGTGCAACATCAACTTTATTTAAAAAAAATTCAGTAAATGATGTTTCCTTTCTTTTTGTTTAAAAAGAACATAATAACATTTTTCGGAAAATTTTGAATACTTTATTAGAAATAAACCCATAACTTTTTAAGTAGATGAGAGCTCCTTGTCAAAGAGAAAAGCCGTGTTCACACTTGCTTGAAAAACATGTGTCGTGCTGGTGTTGCCTTGTTTCTCTTCTGCACTGTTCTAGGTACATTTATCTAACCCCTGAGAGTGCAACAACAGAACAAAGGATGTCTCTTTTGGGTACTAGTGGGAGTTCTCATGAAGAGCTCTTTCCAGAAAATAATGAATCAACTGACCCATAAATAGCACAATTCTCAGAAAAAGGGTAATGTGAAAAAATATCAGTAGTAAAAAGTGGACTAAAACAGAACAGGGAGAGGTTCTCTCAAATGTGTGTCAAGTTAAAATGGTTTGTCAACAACTGTCAGCTCTGAAATTTGACAACGTCAAACAGTAAATAGTTACCCATTACACTTACTCTACTGCTTTAGATTTTGGGTCAATAAAAACCTCTTTATATCTTAACCTCACTTAAATTTTTGTATTTGTTCTCGAGAATTTTTGAACGTGTTCCTGAAAGCAACTCCTCCACTGCCCAGAGCTTTTAGAAATATTTTTATCAAAACGAGTTGAATGTACAATGTTGGAAGAAAGGCACATAACAGATTCACAATTAGTTCATGTTATATGATGTTGGTCCCAAGAATGATGCTTTTTCTTAAAGTGCACATTGTACAGTTCTTGTACCGTGTTATTAGTTACGGCTTCATTTTAAACAATTCATAACAATGATTATTTAGTTCTGTTTTTTAAATCTTTGATCAAGTGGGAAAAAAAAGATAAATCTGAATGGGAAATCTGAACTAGACTGTATTAGTACATGGTCAACCTGCAGATGTGAAATGACCATTTGAAAGCTTATCTTATTTAACCTAAAATTGAACAAAAAAATCTTACTTTGAGCATTGGTATTGTTTTCAGATGAAATTGATTCCAAGGATGAAATTAGGTTTTTTAATGTTGCATTTTCTTCTTCTAAAGACTTCAGTGATAATTTCAAATTATTCACAGCTTCATCACCTTTTTGTGCAACAGCTAGCTAGAATATTAAACAATAACCTCAGCTCTAGTAATTCATTTCATTTATGTTTCAACAAAACATTTATTCAATTGGACTACATAACAAAAACACAATTGCATCACTTTTCAGGTAAAACAACAGAATTTGAATTCTGAAATTGGGAAAAGGTTCTGGTTCTGAGATTTTTGGATGTAGGGTCTCATTAAAAAATTCCATAAACATTAGAAAATAAACTAAAGTTATGCTTTGCAGTTGATATTGAGGCATTTGCAAATGATCTGATGCTTTCTCAGTTTTAAATAAATGGTTACATGATAGCAAAAAAGTTTTTAAAAAAAAGGGTAAAATATTGCAAATAATTTTGTAATAACTGGAATCTAACATTGTATTTTTTTTTGCAATGATAATCCTTCAATTACTTATCAAGTATTACAAGGACAAATTTCATCTCTCAAATTCACTACAACTAAAACATTTATGCAAGAAGCAATATTTACAATAATTTTCATTGAATGTGTTCATAATCACAAGTGCAGTATTTCTTCCTTAAAATACTGTTTGATAAAAATGTACCAAAAGTATTCATCATTTCACTTTTACGAAAATCATACGTGAAAATGGCAACTTCAACAAAAACATAAAACTTTACAACAATAAAAAAAATTACCCGCTCATTTAATGCCTGCAATTGTTTTTCCTTCAATAAAAGTGTGTTCTGGACATTACTGAAGTTTGCTTCCAAAGTTTGCATATTTTCTTTCATTGTATCAATTCTGGAGAAAATAAAATATGTATAACTAAAATAGCAGAAACTATAATGAAGCATTAAAAGTAAGTATTAAATAAAAACTAATTACAATGAACAAAGAGTGTATCACAATTAGTCACTTTAGGCTCTCGATCTCATCAAGAATTGGGATTAAAAAATGATTGAGAATTATTATTATTAAAAAGGGTAATGATTTCATGAAAAGGATAATGTCTTTTACAGGAAAAAAGCTCACAGGCAATTTACAGGGACTTCTATTGAAAACTTGCTGTATACAATAAAGTATATATTTCCTCGTCACTACTATTGTGCACAGGCAATATGAAAATGCTAGCCGCCAAGGATATTAGATTGGACGCCTTGACAGTTCAAGACGCTGTATATGTTTAAATAGCAAAAAAGACTTTTAAGACTATGAGACATTTAACAATATTCTATGCACTACAATCATTTGAAATTTGAATTTCTGTTAGCATCTTATAATGTTAAAAAATACTTATACATAAAATTCGAGAATTTATAAAATGGCGGAAAATATTTCAATTAATCTGCTTACATTTTTTTACAAGGAATCCTACTGAAGCTCTTAAATGAACCAGCAGTTCAGAGAATGCTCTTCAACATAAGCATGCTGGTTATTTAAATTGCCATAAGTAAAAATTAGGATTTGCTGTAAGTTTCAAAGTAATTACAAGATTTTTTACTAATGTTGCTATTCTCAAGAGTTTAAGATTTTATTTCAAAGATTGGTGATCTAAAATGTATGTAATGATTTACTATTCTGTTAGATTTAAAATTCTTGTGCGAAGAAAAATCAGAAATAAAATTTCATCTTTAAAAAAAGCAGCAACACGGCAACAAAAGATACATTCAGATACTAATAATACAATATTTTGAATAAATATTTGCATTAAATACCTGAGTGTCTTTTCTTTGATAGATTTTTTATAGTCTTCAATTTCCTTCTGTATTTGCTAAAATGGGAAATAACTATGAAAATACATTGCGATTTTCAAGAAAAAGTGGTAAAATTTAAAAGTTAATAACACATAATTTATAATGGTACAACTTTGATATCTCCCCCCCCCCCCCAAAAAAAAAAAAATACGCGCCAAATCTGGCACTCTTTTACGGACTTTTTAGGGTTGCTGTTTCGTATTTTGGTGTTGCCAATTTAGGTTTTTTCAGATTTTAGGTTTTTGCTTTTGCCAAATTTAGCATTTTTTTTGTATTTTGTACTATTTTTTGAATTTTTTAAAAAAGTATTGTGGCAAAAAATTTTTTGTGGCAACAACAAAAACAGGTATTTTGCCTGGCGAGAAAAAAAAGTCGCCAAATTTCCGATTGGCGGGGGGGGGGGGGGGTATATCAAAGTAGTTCCTTCATAATTTGGTACTTTAAAAATAATATAATTATATTTAAAGGTAACATAAAAACAATTTATAGCTATTCTCAATTTCCAAAAGAGCTTGTTGCCAGTCAACGTTTTTAGGAATTTATTTTAAGTAATCAAGTACAAGCAAGATTACATACCTGGTTATGTTCTGACTGAGATACTGACAAACTAGCTATCTTATTTTCTAAAGTTTTCTTTGTGTCTTCAGCATTCTGCAATTCTTGTTGTAATTCCTCATTAACACTATGCTGCAATTCTCTAGGGAGGAAATAAGAGAAAATTTCAATAAGGTAAAAATATACATATATATATATTTATCACTACATATATTTTCACATTTTAAATGAAGAACTGAATGTATCCGACATAATAAAATAACTTAAAAATAACTAAGTGCATGGTCTCTACTAATAATAAAGCTGAAGGTTTGTCTCTCTGTCTGTCTGTTACGCGCGTAGCGCCAAAACCGTTCGGTCGATTTTCATGCCACTTGGCACAAAATTAGTTTGTAGCATGTAGTTTTGCACCTCGAAGCGATTTTTCGAAAATTCCATTTCGTTCTTTTTCTATTCGAATTCTTAGCGGAAATTCGATAAAATAGGGAAGAAATATTTCACACACATTTTCAAGTCTTATGTCATTCGAAAGCTTGAAATTTTCTGCACAAAATGAAGTTTTTTCGAAGTTTCTACGATCATCAGGAGAGCTGTAACAATTGTTTTAAGAATCCCGGAATTCAAGGCTTACCTTCAGTAAAGCAAGAAAAACGATTCTAAAATGGTTCAGCTCGATAATAAAATTTGTTTGAAAAGAGAGATGGAAAGAATTATTTTATCAACGGAAATCAACTTTTCATGTTGTTACTATGGTTACGTGTTCATACTTATTTTTGTTTCGTTCTTTTTCCAGGGTTGCCAGACGTAGTATTTTTGATTCTACGGTAGTATTTTTTCGGCTCAAAAAAGGAGCGTAGTATTTTTCTGGCAACCCTGTTTCCAATATACTAATGACTTAAAAGATTTGGCGGATTTTTTTTTTTTTCATTTTCGTAGATTTCGCATTTCAGCAACATTGATTTTGGCAACGTTTGGAAACAGTAATATTTTGTAATATTTTTTTTAGAGGATGCGTAGTATTTTTTTGTTCCAATTCTCTGGCAGCCCTGTCTTTTTCCCGGTGAAGATGCTTTGGGACCCTGTTTGGCGCGTTTTCAAAAAGTCAACTACGCAAAATAGCTAGGGTTACCACGCTTGGCGCGCCTATCGTTCATTTAGCGAGAAAAGGGTACCTAAAGCACAGATTAACGAAATGTCGTATCAATTTCGATATTGCATCGTTTTTTTAAAGTGTTTCATTTCGGAAAATGTATTATTTTGTTTTTTAAGCTAGGAAAGAAAACTTTCTTCTTCTTTTAAACTTTGGTAAGATTTCTGTTGGTTTCTGTTATCAACAAAATTGTTCTTATTTTCTCTTTTGGCTTATTTTTGTCCATCTCCCTTGGGGTTGCATTTGAATGTTCTAAGGGGGTGCTTTACCCCATTTATCGGGTAAATTAGTGTTTTCAATGCAAGGTGATATGAATTGGTTAACAAAAGTGATATGAATTGGCGCGACCACTTGGCGATATATCGTCAAGCTCTTGATCGCCAAATATTTGACGCCAAATTGGCGAAAAAAAAATTTTTTTTTAAATTTATTTAGGTTCAATTTGGCGCTGTTGGCGATATTTTGCGAAAAAATCCACTGAATGATGTTAAAAACGACGATCTTTAGGAGATTAATCATTGTAAAATATTTTTTTGCATTGTTTCGTAGCAAACTAGGGCTACAAATGTTTGAATTGTTATCTTGCTCACTCCAAGCACTATTTTAGCACTTAAGGCATCTACTAAGAAATTTACACGTAAAATTAAGTAGTGTGGGGTCCATATCAGATCTTTATATCACTTTGAAGGAATTATAGTTGAATAAAACTAAAATAGAGCATTTTTTCTGATATATCAATTATTTTACAAATGAACTTTTAATTTTATACCACGGGCAAAGCCGTGCGGGTACCGCTAGTTTTTAAATAAAACTGCTAAAAATTGCTAGTTACTTTCATTTTCTTCCATGAAGACTAAATTTTTTTTTTTTTGGTTATATAATGCAAGAAGTCACAATAAGGAGAATTTTAAAAATTAAATATTAAGAAAAGAAAATTTAAATTTTATTTTCTTTGAACTTCTTGGAGCAATGACTTAGAGTTATCACTCGACATTTAAGAGAAAGGACAGTTCACAATTTCAGAAAATGCTAAATCACTCGTGTATTATTGCTAATGTTTAAAATATTGCTAGATTTTCTCAAAAAATTCCAAAAATTTTTCAGTTTGTTTTAGTCATCCTGAATAACACAGGTCTGCAACCAAAAAACTGCATGGGATATTTTGAGTGTACTTTATGTTTTTCGGTGTGCTGAATTCGAGAATGACCTCCATTACGTACAGTTTTTCCGCAAAACGTGTGTACTGAGTGTGGTAATGTACAATTTGACCTCTTTTTAACTGAATAAATTCTATACTAATTTATGATGTAGAAAAATGTTTATTACAAATAGTTTTTCTTATTTGCTTCTTTGATTTTCAAAGAGCACCTACAGTTATAAAAACTGGGCAAAAAAGAGGAAGAGAGCGAGGGTGGGCGTTGAATGAGGAAAAGTAAAAACATGCCTGCTACACTCACCACAGAGCCACATTGATCAGGTTCAAATATGTTGCACTGGGTTCTTGGATATCAGAGTTTTATGAAAATAAGGGTGATAGTGATAAGAGAGATAAAGAATGTGGGGGATTTTATTTATTTTTATTTTTCGCTGGATTTGTTTATTAAAAGTATTGGTTTGTATCGACATTTTTTTTTTTTAATTTATTTCCCTTCCTTATTACATCCTCAGAAATAAAATAAATTTTGGAATAAGCAGAAATGCAGCCATAGTGCATTTTTTAACAACTTGCACACCTCTTTTTAAAATAGAAATCGTTAAAGGTACTAGGTGCTAGTCGTGGTTTTCCACGTTGGACAGTATAGTGGTTGATTGTGAAAAACTTCACATTAAATTAGGACTGATGAAGTAATTTATCGAGTGTTTGCCAAAAATGGAGAATTTTAAATATGTTTGTTCGAAGTTTCCGACGTTTTCTGAAGCTAAATTGAAAGAGGGAATATTTACAGGACCTGACATACGCAGACTTTTATCTTACCCGTTGTTTTTTGAATCAATCAATTAATGAAACTAAAAAAGAAGCCTGGAACTCATTCAAGGATGTGGTACAAAAGTTTTTGGCAAATAACAAAGACTCTGGCTATAAAAACACCGTTAAGAGGATGTTGCGACCTTCAAAGTTCAGCACTATAGCATGAGTCTAAAAATCCATTTTCTACATTCACATGTAGACAATTTTTCAAAACACCTTGATAGGCTTTGGTGAGGACCAGGATGAGAGATTGTCCAGGCTCATATCAAGATGTGAAAGACATAGAGAGACGTTATCAAGGAAAGTGAGACGTAAATATGATGTCAGACTACTGTTGGATGTCACAAGAGGGAAACATCGAGTATCAACCAGTGAAAGCGCACCAATAGGAATATCAATAAAAAGAAAAACGGTTTTACCGTGAAAAGGAGTAAACTCTAAACGTGATCCACTTTTTAAAATGTGTTGTAATGAGTAAAAAAGTTTTAAAGCTTTTTTTTTTTCAATAAATATATGGTTTTCTTTGTAATTTTTATTTTTTGACTTTGACAATTAAGGACTCTCTTGTTGCAAAAAATCTGTACATGATAGAAAAAAATGAAGCTCATATTCGGATTTAGCACACCGAAAAACATTAAAATCAGTCAAAACATCCCAGGCATCCGTTAAAAATTTTTTTTTTTTTTTTTTGCAGAGCTGTGTAATTTAAAGCACAATCTATGATTTTAAAGTAAAAATTGCAATCAAAATGCAGTTTTAATAGAACAGTTTTAAAGAAAATAAACTGAAAAATTCAAAAGCTAAAACACTAACAGCTGCATTTTTAGTTCCTTAGCTGCCTGCAGTTCCACTTCAGAAACATCCAACTTTTGCTGAAGTTCTTGTTTGTGCAGCATGATTTCTTCCTGCATACGATTCACTACAGCTTGCAAAGCCTCCAATTTCATTTCTCTATCTTTAACCATTTCTTCCCTTTTTGCATTTTCTTCCATTAAAGAATCTCTCACCTGCTCCAAATCTTTTTTGGCATCACGACTCTTCAGTTCTTCTTTGGAAAGCTAAAATTGTTACAGCTGTGATCAGTATTTGGAGGATGATACAAAAAATTGCTTCAGTACGTAAAATAATCATGTAAAAGTTCATCCAGTCACTTACTCCAGGGTACCCTGTGCTATATGTGCTTTAACCAGTTAGATAGGCCCTGAGAGCACTGTTCTGTATTTTTTTAAATCCAGACCAGGAACTGAGCAATCCCTGGTTTATCACCCACAAAGATTTGAAATAGGAACTTTGAGGAGGACTTTGCGACCACGAACATATTAAAAGTGCCCCAGTCACTATTAGTGAGCACAGTGACTCTTTGATCGGTTGAGATCAAACCAGGGTCCAACGGTTACAAGTCCGATGCCTTACTGATTAGGCCACCACAACATCAGTTCATCCAGTCATACAGCATGTTGTGGATGCTGTAATCTGAATACTTATTTAAGATTAAACTTAGATTAAGGTAAAAGAAAGCAACTTTGAATGTTGATGCAATTTAGGGTGGCAGATCAAATGTTGGCTGATATTGAATTGATTAGGATAGATCAAAAGGTCCACGACCCACACTTATCAAGAACCAGTTTCTTCTAGGAAACAATGGACCAAAGTTAGGAACAGTTTCTAGAAAAGTATGCAACTATAAAAATTGTGTTTTAATGAAATTACATCTATCTTTACCAATATCAGGGGTGATTGTGAGTTCATGAAAAAATACCTGAAAATTTTGAAGAGAAGTGTGTGTGGGGAGGGGGGGGGGGTTCAAAAAACCAAGGCTCCTATTATTTAAGCACACCTAATACTATAATTATACACATTTAATAATAAATTGTCTTTCATAAACAAACAAGACACATTTCATACATTTGAATTTTTGAATAGTTTCAAATAGTTTCTAGTCAAAAACCATAGAATGGCATCTTAACATTTTTTCTCGATGAATATTTATTAGTAATTATCGGAAAATCACCGAAAACTCAAAAAAAAAAAAAAAAATACCGAAGGTGGGAAGACAAAAGCATAATTAAAAATATTTTATTTCCGGTATTTTCGACCATGAAAATACCAGAATCGATCATGAAAATACCGGAAATCCGGTAAAATACCGGAACACAATCACCCCTGCAATATTCTAAAATTTTAAGAATTTAATTTTTTGGAAAGTTTTTATTTTACTCTTCTACAGATTATGCAAAAAATAAGTATATATAATGAAATAAGAATTTTTCCTCTATTCAAAGAAAACAACAACAACATCATTGTTATTACCTTTACTTACATTTTTGAGCTAAATTGAGTTCAAAAATGCCGCTGAAAAACATTAATTGCAAAATCTTGTTGTTATGTATCATTTAACAACATGACTTATACTTTGGCTCATATTTACTTTGTTAATAAACAAGAATTGGAAAAAAAAAAAAAAAAACAGTTGATTTAATGTTTAAAGTAAGACATTAACTTTAAGCATGACTTAATGTTATACTATTTAATAAAATTGAGGATTACAAATACATAAATAAATAAAATAATTAAAGAATAATACTAATCAGGAGTATAAACATAGAATTAAAAAAATGAAAAAACAGATAAAAAACGAAATTTTGGCGGAAAAAAAAAAGAGAAAAAGTTGTTATAGATAAAGTACTTACTTTTAACATCTGACCAAAAATTAACGGAAAAAAATAAGAATTATTAGTTTCTTATAGCAGTCGCAGTTTTATACATGTTATATATTTCACTTAATATATCAGCTATAAAAATTAGACTGCAAAGTTTAAAAAACTAATTAAGAGGTTCTCCAAGTCCAGACCTCCACGGACCCCTTCTGAAAATTACTAACTTTGCGCCCCCTCCCCTTTCCCCTGTGCAAAAAAATTATTTGATTCATTTAAAACATTTTCTTTTCTAATGTTTCCACTTTTGTTTCCATTGCATTTGTTTACTCATTGTTCTGTATAAGCTTTAGAGCTCTTATCTAGTTTTCATTACTTAACATAATTATTTTGAGCTATAGCAGTAAAAATCGATTCGAAACTTAGATAGGAATAAAAACGTTATTACCCAATTTCTACAATATGTTAACTATTAAATATAAAACTCCCTTTTGGAGTTAGTGAAGAAAGCAATGTTATCCTATACTTTCTCGCAACTTAAGTTGACACTGATGTCACTACATGCGGAAGAAAATCCGAGTTAACAGAAACCTTCTTGGAGAATTAGAAGAGATCACCAACTGTGTGTGAACTCTTATTGGTTCGTGTGTTTGATTCAAATGGATGTACGCTTCCGCGCTACTCCGCTCGTAGAATTTAAAATATTTTAAAAGTTAAGAATATTATGACAAAAAAAAAGGCTACATATGCGTAGACGAAACAATCTAATCTGATTTCTAAAGGGAGGGGTCTAATTTCACCCAAAATTAGGACACCGTGCAAGGAACTTCATTTGCTTGGTCTTAGCTTATTTCTTCATAGTCAAGAAAGGTTGCAGTCGAGGAGAGTAAAAGTGTGTTCATTTTTCGTACGAGTTGCATACAAAATACTACTTTAGGATTGGAAATATGGGTTAAAATCAAGGGTTCTGAAAGGGGGAGAGGGTGATCTTTTCATGTAGGCAAGTAGGAACTTTTTTTATTCCCCAGGGCTCGCAGTAGACTTTTTCAAATTTTAGGGAAAGTTTAGGAACATTTTGGTAGGTAACCGATATAAAATAGGTAAATATGTAACCGACAGTATTCTATTACCTTAATACCCGAGAAACCAAACTGAAAATTCATTTAATTTCTTATAGTCCAGGATCTGACAGCACTTCTGTAGGAATGTTTGAGTACGGAGAATTTTTTTTCAAAAATGTTTAGTAGGTGCCCTAGGAAGTATTTTGGACTCGGGTGGACATTCGCCACCTGGTGCGTTTTTCTGCTATGACGTCATCAAAGATGGCGGCCGCTCGCTCTCATAAATGCTGTATAAATGCCCAGTACTTCGGTAGGAAATTTAAATGGGGAGAATTTCTTTCCAAAAATGGTTAGTAGATGTCTTAGAAAGTATTTTAGACTCGGGTGGACTTCCGTCTCCTGGTACATTTTCCTGTTATGACGTCATCAAAGATGGCGCCCGCTCGATCCTATAAATGCTCATATCTATGTTACTACTTGACCGATTTGCATGAAAATTGCAATTTTTTTTACTAATTTGTCTGATGCTATTTGTCTTTAAGCTGCACTGTTAGAAATTTATTCGAAAAAATAATTAAAAATCGATTTATTGATTTTTTTTTCATTTTTTTCTTTTTCTTTTTCTTTTTTTTTTTTTTTTCGTTTTTCACTACCAAGACTTAACTATAAAAGATGGTATTAACCCTTTTATTTTAACGAGAAAATGCTAATCTACCGCTTCTTTCATGCTATAAGATACAACTGTATTACAAACCAGTAAAAAGTCCTGCTGTCCAAGCGATTATCGAGAAAAATTTAAATTTAGTTAAAATGGATGTGAATGAGAAGAAATATGAAAACTCAGACGTGTTGTAGATGTTTAGGAGAACTTCTTGATCTCTTTTTGCAGTTCCAATGTTGTTGTTGATTATGATTTATCTACTCTGAAAGAATACTCGAAGAACCGCCTTTACCACCCTGTAGTTCTAAAGGTACAATGTGCAAAAATATTATCTCAATTAATGTCCGTGCCACTCTTTGCACTAGAAGGTGGCAAATTCTTCACAATTCTTCAAATAACAGGTCAATATTCTTCACATGAGGATACAGCTATAATCTTAGTTCATCTAAAAATTTACAGAATGGCCCTTTTCGAATTACCTGCACTACGTATTCTTTTGCTTGATTTACGAATTTGTTCTACATATTCCAGTCGGATGATATACCAAATTTCTCCAAATATTTCATTAAACACGATGAACAGCAGCTTTTTTAGTGCAAAATGTACTTTAGTGATTTCGTCCACATAGTGCGTGGATGGTTGAAATGTTTTCATCTATTTTTTGGTGAACATTACTAACAGACAAAGTCGCGCAGAATCCATAACTCCAGTCCTTCCCAAAAGTTCCTGAACACCAAATCGCCGAATAAGAGTATACCAGGAAAATAAAGCTAACACCATTACTCTCGAAGTCTGCTTCCTCTGCTGTCAAGCAATTTAAGTCCATGTCTTTCCACGTTGTAACATCAGTTTGCTTCCTGATTATGCCCAAAAGCTGTTGTTTAGGACTGGCAGAGTAGCATCTTAAGAGATTTTAATAACATGTATAACAATACTGCGACCTTGGTTCTACGCTTTCAGACTTTTTAGGGAAAAATTTGCTCTAACTGTCAAAAATTTTACAGACTCTTCCACAGCCTTTTGTGATATTCCCAATGTATGATCGAAATAATAATAATAATAATTTAAAAAAAAAAAAACAGGAACTGCTTCGGCAAGGATTTTGTTTTTATCTATCATAACCTTTCGTATAGAAAAGTTCATTATATAACAGGACTTTTCATCAGACTTGAACAAGGTTTCTTCTCTTATGCTGCCTGAAGATTTTTCTAGCTCTTTAACAATGCACATATTTGTAATTTTAACAAACTCTTGTTCATTAAACAATGAACAGTTTTCAGATAGTTCATACTGAAAGAGCTCTTCCCCGTCAGAGGAATGAGCTAAAAGTTTTCGTATCATTAGGTGAGGTTGGTGAGACTGTCTGTTTGACTTCTTTTTACCGGCTTTCCTTGTATTAGTACAAGCATTTTGTGCTTTGTTGCAAGGAAATACTGCCAATATGGCTCTATGAATGGAACTTGAGCGATCTTGACTCTTTTTACCTGGTATCGTGTAAAGTAGTCTCCAGTAGGTCTTCAGTCACCAGTATTAAATAAGTTTAATATATTTTTCATTGTATCTTTTGAAGCCAGTGTTTTTTTCAGTAAATAGTGTGATGTATTGGGAAGTATATTAACCCTTTGATGGTTATGAACGAGTTCAGCTCGCAATCGAATCGTGCTTCATAATGCGCGCAAACGAGTTCCGCTCGGAAGCAAGATTTTGACCGAAATGGTTAGTGACGAGCACTACTCACGTAGTGAAATTTGTATAACATTATGTAGAAACAGCTGCCACTTTCGACTACTGTTTACTCCTAATTCTGCGCGAATTAAGTAAACGGAAACTGCTTATTTTCATAACCGTCAAAGGGTTAAACAAGTTACTTTCTTACATTTTATATTTAAACATTAAGACAACTTTTTCATCTAAGTTCAGAGTTTGCTTCTTAGAAAATTCATGGTAGATGCTCAAACCATTTCTCTTTTGGACAAAACCGTGGTTAGTGCCAATATCATATCCGATACCATAAAACACATCAGATATTAGACTTTTCCGAAAATATTTTCCTAGGCAGCATATCACAACTGTTGCTGTTTGGAATGCACCCAACCCTTATTACAATATTTGCAAACTTATCTGGAATGTTTAGTTGAACATCACATACGATAACCTGTACACACCTTCGTCATAGGTTGTCAATGGTAGATAATTCAGACCAGTGGCGTACATAGCACCCCGCAACCCCCACGAAGCGGGGGGGGGGGCATAAGGTTTGAGGGAGCAACTTTAAGAAAAATAGCATTATGAGTTACACGGGAAAAATATTTTTTACAGTTAGGAATAGGGAAGTAGGGGCTGCACTTGCAAATCTAGCAAGGGGGTGCACCTAAGTCTATTTACGCTACTGGTTCTGACCCAGCTGGTTGAGGACATGATTGAAATTTATTTGAGATGCGTAACTAGTCGCATGCTAATTTATATGGTATAGCATCACTAGCAAAAATCAAAATTGTTGTTACTGTGGATTTTCTTCAAAACTGAGTGTACAAGATGGTAAAACCAGTCCTTCGAATATGTTTTCAGAGTGGAAAAGTCATATTCAACATCAGAAATGTGAAAAAAAAAATCAAGTAATTCTACTAAACTGCTATGACATGTCTGAATTTTCGTATTTCTTCTCATTCACCTTTATTTCAACTAAATTAAATTTTCCTCGCTACCGTTTGACGAGCAGGACGTTTTAGTATTTTGTAATACAGCTGTATCTTTTGGCATGCAAGCAGCAGTAATTTAGAATTTTCTCGCACAAACAAAAAGGTTAATACCATTTTTTATGGTTAAGTCTGCATAGTTAAAAATGAAAAAAAGAAGAAAAAAAATTAATAAATTGACTTTCAATTATTTTTTTAATAAATTTCTAACAGTGCAGCTTAAAGACAAATATCATCAGACAAATTAGTAAAATAAATTGCAATTTTCATGCAAATCGGTCAAGTAGTAACACAGATATGAGCATTTATGGGATCGAGCGGCCGCCATCTTTGATGACGTCAGGGAAAAACAGGAAAATGTACCAGGAGACGGATGTCCACTCGAGTCTAAAATATTTCTGGGACATCTACGAAACATTTTTGAAAAGAAATTATCCCTATTTAAATTTCTTACAGAAGTGCTGGGCATGTATATGGCATTTATGAGAACGAGTGGCAGCCATCTTTGATGACGTCATAACAGGGAAATGTACCAGGAGACGGATGTCCACCCAAATCTAAAATACTTTCTAAGACACCTATTAAACATTTTTGAAAAGAAATTCTCCCTATTTAAATTTCCTACTGAAGTACTGGGCATTTATATAGCATTTATGAGAGCGAGCGGCCGCCATCTTTGATGACGTCATAGCAGAAAAACACACCAGGTGGCGAATGTCCACCCGAGTCCAAAATACTTCCTAGGGCACCTACTAAACATTTTTGAAAAAAAATTCTCCGTACTCAAACATTCCTACAGAAGTGCTGCAAGATCCAGGACTATTATGGCATAAATTGCAACTTTCAAGTACTTCCCCCTCCCCCTCAAAAAAAAAAAAAAAAAAACAAACAAAGAGTCAAAACAAAAGAGAAATAATAATGTTTTACCCAATTTATACTACATATTCATAAGCCCAGAAGACACTTTAATTTGGAAGTCTCATTTTTTCAAAATTTTCTCTTTCAAAGATAGGCAATTCTGAGTTTTTCCAACTGACTAGCTTCTAAAGATATTATTTCTGTGCAACAGCTATTTCTATAACGCTTTAACTACAGCAGCTTTCAACAGCGTTTTTTGAGCCTTATTAAACATAGGGATAATCTTCATTTTTGAACTTATTAATATTTTTGTTATTTCAACAAATTTGCAAACCTAGATAATTTGTTTTTCTCTTTTTCTAAATAATTCCTTTTCAAGGTTTTTTTGCTGTCATTTTTCTTTTTATCTATTAAAACAGTAGTACTCAGCCAACAGCTTATAAAGTTGACCTGTGTGTCCTAAAATGTTCAATGTTACGCATGGAAAACCGTCTTTGCATCACCAGTTTAGTTCAGATTTTATCAACCTTGTAACGTTTTGGCTACTCTGTTTGTTGGTTGATTGAAACAGGATGCAAGCAAAACTCTAGCATTTTATTTTTGAAATTATTTACAGCTATGTTACACAAATAATAAGTATTTTGGACCTTGCAACAACATCCTTCCATGTTGTTCGCTCACCAGATCGCTTCTCTCTCTCTCTCTGACCCCCCCCCCCCCCCCCAAGTCTGGGTATATCAGGGGGCCTCCCCGACAGCTGGGTTTATCAGACAACGTGTGTTTATCTCAATTTCCGAGAATGATGAAAGTTATTACCGTTCTCTAGTCAAAGTGTTTATATTCCACTCGAATTTATGTTCGGCATAGTGTCATTGCATGTCGCTTCACATCAAACAGGAATTCTCGCTGGCCGCAACAAATGTCAACCATTTGCCATTTTACCGTGGTACACAAAAAGCATATGGCTGGATTTCGTGGAAAACGAATATTTGTTGACTATTTGCTTGCATTTCTGAGAGTTTTTTGCCTTTGATGTTAATAGACACAAAACAGAGTGTTTATGTCTGAAAGTTTCCCTGCGTGAGGTCCAAGCATTTGGTGGCCTATAGGAATTTCTATATCACAACAGGCGATGGTAACACAAAACAGACATGTGAAAATGGCGCACCAGCACAACCTTTTAGATTTATTTAATTTTTCAAAATCTTCATAAACCAAAAATGAAGTCTAAAAACTAATGCTATTTTTAAAGAATGCTCGTGGTTTGAATTCATTCAGATGTAACAGAATTGACATTTTTGAATTGATTGACATTGAATGACAAGCTTACAAGTAATCTATTCACAAAAGAAAATTAAACAAAATTTAAACTAATGGTAAAAATAAAATTATCGATGTCTAAGAGGTGAATTTGCATAGTAAACTAAAATGAGTGAGTTTTACAGAAGGGGATGCAAACGGATTATGAAATTCGCACATAATCGAGATAGGTGAGTAAGAAACAACTAAAAGTCGTAAAATTTCACAGGCAGGTTGTGTTTCATAAATAGTGTAGTAAAACAGCTGTTTTAAAGATTAATTAGTTTGTTCTTAAGTGGAAGAATTTTATATTTTAAGTGTGCCCCAAGATGAAAAGTATTGTGAAAAGTGCGTTTTCTAACGAAATATTTTGTAAAATGTTTATTTATCACATTAAATGTCCGAGGAAAAGTTCGTTTTTGCAATAAAAGAATTTCAGTGAAGGGTCTGTTAAATTCTCCTAAAGAGCTCCGATAAACTTTTCTATTTTTTTAGGAACACAACAAAATTTTAATACATTTTTAGGAATTTTAGGAGATGTAAATTTTTTTTAGGAATTTTAGGGGGAAAGCGAACCCTGATTCCCTTTTAAATGTGCTTTTCTTTAGAATAAAAATACTGTTACTTGTCGTTCAACTTCAATCACTTTATGCTTTTTAGCAAGACAGCCCCACTGACCCTCTGACAAGAACTAGTGAAACTCTGGGGTCTGCGAACCACACTTTGAGAACCTCTGAACTAATTAAATGCAAAATTTAATTTAAACCGAGCTTTGGAGTGTTATATTTTATAAGAAACTTAGAGAAAAATAAAAACAGGTAAAGTAAAAGACTCAGCAGTTTTAAGCTTATTGCACTAAATAAGTATTGTCAAATTACACTTATCAACATTCATAATTGGATAATTAAACTGTCACTGTTAGATATACTACAAAGTACTAGGTTGATAAGAAGAGTAGAAATATTATATACTGATATATTTGACAATTAGAAGTAAAATGAAACTGATAAGAATAAAATTCGTGAATTTTGAGTCACATTATTCTTTGACTATCATTTATTTATTTACTTAAATAAAGAGGAATTATTGAATATATTGAGCTTGATCAATGAAATATTAATAACTCACGAAAATTTCCCACATTCCAGGTAAATTTCTTAGTGTAGATATATAATATAGATTAAAACATGAATTAAAAATCAAAATAGGTTTTAAGATGTAAAGTATTAAATCAGAAAAATACATACTTCTTCTTTTTCAGCTACAAGTTTCGAGTATTTCTGTTCCAAATCATTTATTTTGCTTCTAAATTCATTGAGAATACTACTAGATTCTTTAACAGTGTTTTCTCTCTCTGTCTTCAAGTTTTCGATTTCAGAATTTAAGCTATCTATTGTCTGAGCTTGTGCCTTCAATTGAGATGCAGTCTTCAGTACACTTTCCTCTTTCTCTTTCAGTTCTTCTTCTTTTGTCGAAACTTCAGCTTTTAATTTTGAAATTTCATTTTTAAATGACTAAAAAAGAAATTAAATAATTAACGTTTCCTACAAATTGTGTAGACAAATCATTTTTGAAGAAATGGAAAAGTTGGAAAACTGGATTTTCTTATTCTCTTTGCTCTAACAAAGAAAAATTACTGGTTTCTAGTATGCAATTCGTGATTATAAATTTGAAATCGGAAAATTTGAGGTCTGATGCAAGTAAGTCCTAAAAACAATATTTTTTACTTCTGTAAAGTAATACTATTTTCTCTTTACTGAAAAACAGCTAAATGACTTTCTTCATATCTTGACTAAAAACTCACTTGCTAATCAAAGTGGACCAAAAAAGACTTATTTTCTGGACTTAATATTGCCTTAAATGTTATGCAATATCTATTGTTTTATTATAACGAAATTTGGTTTCTTGCTGTTTTTAAAGCACAAAAACGTAAATTAGTATACCACATAATCACCTTCTGTTTATAAGTATAATAAGATTACTGACAAAAATGACTGAATGATTATTTGAGTAAGGGGGTTTGAAGGATCTATATTACCAAAAACATTTTCAGATTTTGAGTGCAAATGATTCATTCACACATATCCCAAAATTTCAGTGATTCAAATTTTAGTGTAACAATATTTATTTAAATAGGTGCAACTGATTTCATTTATGAAAACTATAAAAAGTTTTCAAACTGAGGGCAATTTTAGACCATAGATCAAAATAAAATATTAAAAGCAAAACTTTGAAACAGTTATGAGTAGCTTATTAAGTACATGGTTTTATTTTGAGTGCAATTTTTCCGTAAAAGTTGTCAAAAGGTTCAGTCAACGCTCGCCATAAAGACTGTCTTCGTCTTACAGAAAAAGGTCTTTATAACGAGTAGTTCCTATAAGAGATAGAACATAGAGTGTGTTGGGATAAAGTTGGAGTTTTCCCACCGGTCCTTGTATTAGGATGGTTTTTACAACCAGTGGTGGTTATAACGAGCGTCGACTGTAATTGCAGTATTTAGAACATACACACAACTGTATTAACACATAAAGTGCTTAATTATATTGTGTTTTGTTCTATAAATTTCAGAAGTCTACAAAATGTATGATTTTCACTATAGAAACACAGACATGTTTGGTAATGTAATTGTAAACACATCTCCCCCTCCCCAACAAAACAAAAGGGTATAGCAAATTACGACCATCATAAGTTGCTACCGAAATCACAACTTAGACATAAAATGAGAATCTCAACTATATTTCCATGATTTATTCATGATCGTTTCAAAGATAAGCTGTGTTGTAACTTATATGACAGTTTGACTTTTCAGCACATCGTACTTTGGGGCGACACACACATATATTTCTTATTGTATATCGAGTAGGTATTAAGTACTTGACTGTATTACTGATAATAAATATACACAAAATTTCCCAGATTAATAACTAGGAATACAATGTAACAAGTACTAAGATTAAATTGAAAATTTAACCCCCCCCCCCAACCCTGATTGCTGACATCATAATAAACGAACTACACTAGTCAGAAAGCATTTTTAATTAAAATATATTTAATTGTTTTCAAGAGGGCATAGTAAACACAGAAGAAGAAAGATAATCCTTACTAGCAAAATTTGCTAATTGCAAAAGCAGAATAAAGAGGAAAAATTGAAAATCCTTTTAAAATCCTTAGGTTAAAATCAATTAGTAGTATTTTAATTGTTAACAAATAAAAAGTAGCAACATATAAACATTTTGAATCATTGAGTTCATCATTCTTTCCTCGTCTGCCAACAATGACATTGGTTTCCAATTGTGTAAACTTAAGGATTAACCACATTTGTTAAAAAACGTTACAATTAGAGTTCCATATACTATGGAAGTTCCAAATATATTCTATCAGAAGGAGAAACTTTTTTTCTTTTTTTCGGTATTATTGTTTTAAATTTGCAAGAGTGTTTTCACTTCAAAAATGGCGAAAAGCATTTTATAGGTTTTTAATTAATATCTTCGTAAAACAAATTAACTCACTGTTTCTATTTCTAGCAATTTTTTCTCCTGCTCAGCTTTAAAGTCATTGATGAAGCCTTCTTTACTTTTCAGTAGAGCAACATTTTTTTCATTATTTTCTTTCAGCTTTATTAGTTGTTCCTGAGATGCTTCAATAGCTTTAGTAAACTCATCAAACTGTGAGTCTTTTTCCCTCACAATCCCTTTCAATTTTTCAATGTCACTACTTTTTTTGCTCAAGTTCTCAATACTCAATCTTTCTGATTCTTGGGATTTAGATAACTCATTGTGTAGTTCTTCAATCATCTGCAACAAAAAAATTTCAAGTTTTGAAAAAAGAAGCAACAATAAAAATTATATACATTAATTTTTCAGTTAACCCCATCTTCTAATGGAAAAAGTACAAATAATATGAATTCAATAGAATAAATATAGACAATTTGTTACTGTCCTTCTACTTTTGTAACGGGGAGGGCACTTTACCTTTTCTAACTTCATTTTGCAAGCCAAACTTTCTTCTTCAGTTTTCGACAGCTCATTCTGAAGCGATGTAACATGGTCACCACAATCTTTGTTCAGCATTTCAACTTTTTGCTCTGCTAACTGCAGCTTTGAAAGAAGCTGTTTATTTTCTTCTTCTTTGGTTCTTAGCACATCCTGGATGGAATTCACTTCAAGGTCTTTGCCCGAGAGGTCTCGAGTAGCTTTTTCTAAACTTTGTTTAGTATTTTCAACATCTCGTTGCATATCGGAAATCAGCTGCAACCAATAAACACAAAATGTAAGTGATGTAGAAATATGAAGATTTGAGGAAAAAATAAATCTATTAAAATAGTTTCAAACAGATCAGATTTTACTTTCTGAAACAAAAATAATTACTCATCCCACTCGAAATAATTTCCATCTCATTTTAAATTTAGTAAAATTTAAAACACCCCTAAAAATATTCCAATCAAAGATTTTCTTGCAGTTCAAAAGCTGAAAGGGCCTTGATTAATAGAGAAAGGAATTATAAGCTTTTTTAAATAACTCAGACTTAATTTAAATTTGATATTTAGAATAATTTGAATGAGAAAATAATTTGTTCATACTGAGTGAATATTAATATCCTAAAAGTAAAATTAATAAATAAAAAAAACAGAAATAGAAAAAGAAGAAACATTTTGACATATAGCATTTAAAGGATTTTTCCATATATATATATGTATATATATATATATATATATACATATACACTGAAGTGACAAAAGTCATGGGATACCTCTTAATATCGTGTCGGCCCTCCTTTTGCTCGGCGAAGTGCAACAACTCGACGTGGCATGGACTCAACAAGTCGTTGGAAGTCTTCTGCAGGAATATTGAGCCATGCTGTCTCGATAGACGTCCATAATTGTGAAAGCGTTGATGGGGCAGGATTTTGGGCACGAACAGACCTCTCGATGGTGTCCCATAAATGCTCAATGGGATTCATGTCGGGCGATCTAGGTGGCCAAATCATTCGTTGGAATTGTCCAGAATTTTCTTCAAACCAATTGCGAACAGTTGTGGCCCGGTGACATGGCGCATTGTCATCCATAAAAATCCCATCGTTGTTTGGGTACATGAAGTCCATGAATGGCTGCAAGTGATCTCCAAGTAGCTGCACATAAGCATTTCCAGTCAATGTTCGGTCCAGTCGCACTAGAGGACCAAGTCCATGCCATGAAAAAACAGCCCACACCATTACGGAGCCACCACCAGCTTGAACAGTGCCTTGCTGACAGTTTGGGTCCATGGCTTCGTGGGGTCTGCGCCACACTCGAACCCTACCATCGGCTCTTACCAGCGGAAATCGTGACTCATCGGACCAGGCCACGGTTTTCCATTCATCTAGGGACCAACCGATATGCTCACGTGCCCACGAGAGTCGCTGCAAGCGATGTCGTTCTGTCAGTAAAGGCACTCGAGTCGGTCTTCTGCTGGAATAGCCCAAGAAATCCAAATTTCTCCGCACAGTTCTAGCAGACACGTCCATTGTACGTCCCACATTGATTTCTACGGTGATTTGACGCAGTGTTGCTTGTCTGTTAGAATTTACGACTCTTTGCAGACGTCGCCGGTCTCGATCTTTAAGTGCAGGCGGTCGACCACTGCGCTGTCCATGGTGGGATGTTATGCCTGAAATTTCATACTCTCCGCACACTCTTGACACAGTGGATCTGGGAATGTTGAATTCTCTAACGATTTCCGAAATGGCATGACCCATGCGTCTAATCAAGATTTTGCATTGTTTCATGACGTCATCGAGAGATCGCTTAAGGGACATATGCGAAATCCTTCAAAATCTTGATTTTTCAAAACGTCATAACTCGGTCAATTTTTGTGGTAGAAGAGTGATTTTTTTTTAGTTTTAAACGTTACAGTGTCAAGAATGTTTTACTAAATATGATTGATAGGACTGGGGGGCTGTATAAAAATTTAAATTTCGTAACTCTTTCAAAATTTGATTTTTTGAAAAACATTAAATAGACCCAAAATTCCTTTCATAATTTGGAGATTTTTTCCTAAATAAACTATATGCTTATCTCTAACGGTTTAGAAATTAGCAATTGGTCCACGATTGGAGTGGACACCCTGTATTTTTAAAAACATATTTCATTTATTTTTAAGTAATGCTGTTTAATGTTGTCATATGTTTGCAGTTTCATAATTTGTATGTCACATTTTGTAAAAAAAATTCAGTTTTTACTTAATATTATTCTAAAAATCACTATTTTTCACTGTTTTGTTTCTTTTTAAGATGCTTGAAACATAAATATAACATGCAAAATAATTTTTGTGAGTTATTTCTTATGCTTTGAATGCATGAATATATCTTATGCGTAAAAAAATGCAATGAGATTAGCTAACGGCATTGTTTTTCATATTTTAACGATAAAACCTCTATAAAAGCTATGGTAAAACTTTGCGATCGCAGAGCCCCCTGAAGATATTAACAGATTTTCCCCAAAATTTGCACAAAAGCTAACTATCACCAAAGACAACTTTTGGCAGCTATTAGAAGTTGATCTGAAAAAAATTTTATTTTTCGCCCCACCCTAGTGTACACACACGCACATACCCATGTAAAAATTAAGCGACACTGATATATTGAATTAAAAAGATGCGTGGAAAATGAAGCCCATCTTCTCTTTAACTCATACAAAGAATTTTAATTTACTATTAGAAATAATTATTCACATGACTGCATGTTTCATTTCACATTTATGTTTTCAAGAGGGATGGGGGGACTTCAACACTGATCTTACATTTAATAAATAAATAACGGAAAAGGACTTTTCAGTACTTTTAAAGGGATGGCAAAAAATTATCCACTGTAAATGGACTTTTATAAAAAAAAAATATAAGCACCATACAATGATCAATGTTTAACAATCACTAAACCAACTTAAAAGTATAAAGCCAACACTTCATATTTCTTAATGAGTTAAGGTTTAGTTTTAAATTTGAACAAAAAATGAAAATTTCTCACTTTTTCCAAGAGCAAAAACATCACAATAAAAACATACCTTTTCTTTTTCCTTTAGAATGTCAGACATTTCTTCATTTTCTTTTTTCACAGCTGAGTAAACTGCTTTTGAGGTGTCTATTTCGTTCTTCAACGCCTCACATTGAAACCTCAATTTGCCAATCTCTTCCTTCAATTTGATTATTTCAGAATCTTGCTCAGAAGCCAGCTTCTCCTTTTGTTGCAACTTTTCAACTTCAACTTTCAGTTTGTTTTCAATTTCTTTTACATTCTGTAATTAAAATGTTAATTTTTTTTAAAATGTAGAAACTGTTTTTATCAACTTTAGCTTGAATGATTACCAAGAAAAAAAAGAACTTATCAACTACTTAAAATACAATTAATTTTTTTTTTTTTTGTTTTTAAAAATTTTTTGTGTAAATTTTACATTTAGGACACAAAATGTGGTGAATTAAATCTGCTCAGAAGCACTTCAAAGTTGTTTTATATCTCCAAAGCTTATTCCTCAAGCTCTATAAATACATGTCTATAAGTCAGGGCAAATGCTGACGATTTGTCTGAGAGACTTTTTGGAAGGAGATATGAGCTGTTTATGAGCTTTAGTTTTTAGCTAGTTATGAATTTATAAAATAACTTTAAAATTGTTCATTTTACACTTCAATGGTCAATCAGTTATTTCATAGAATAGCTGGGTAAATATAAAATTGTTCATCTTGTACACTTTAACTGACTTACCTTGCTAGTTTACGAAATACCTAGAGTTATTCTATGAAACAATTGAATTATAACATTTGAACGGTAAAATACATACGTATTACTTTTTTATTCTTATTATTTTTTTAGTTGTGTTAAATTTTACAGTTTTCAACTACACAAATGAAAGGCCTCACTCATTTTACACAAGATCACATACAAATCTAACATCAAGGCAAATAACTAAGGCTGGACTGATGCATCAGAGCTGATGTTTTAAAATCTTTCCATGGGCATCAGCCGCTGATGCTAACTTGGGAAAAACATTGGCCCATCGGCCTCAAAAACATCTAAATGCCGACACATGTCGGATGTTTAAAGAATTTTTTTAAGAGCTGCTCTATTTAGAGCAGCTTATAAAACAATTATTTTTCTTATTGTTTGAATTTTTTTGCCATTGGCATTTGCCATTGGAAGAGGATAATAATCGGCCATCGGCCAACTTTGAGCAATCGGCCAAAAAATGCCATTGGTTGAGCCTTACAAATAACCCAGTAAATCTTGAAGCGATCAGCCAGGGTTCCCACTTCTTTTTCACAATGAAAAATAAGGACTTTTTAAGGACATTTTTCACAAAAATTAAGGACCTTGAAAGTATTTATTAGTCATCAAATATGCATGAATTTTATGGATTACACAAACACATCTTTATTTTCAAGCATTTTTTTACCCAAAAAATATTTTTAAAGTATTCATCATTACATTTCAAAAACCAAGACTACGAAAAATTTTCAAAATAAAAAAATTGTGATCTGAACTTTTTTTTTTCTCTATGACAATTCCGAGGCTAGCGGCAATTTTACATCAAACACTGGACATTACAGTACTAGCTTTGAGTACAAGATGCACTAGAATCTTTGGGGCTGCGTTTTTCAGAAAAAAGTGTAAAATATGCAACATACAAATACATTAAGTTAACATGAGGAAAAAAAGGGTCAATTTACTATCTTTCTCAAGGAAACAAAAATGTTAAAAAAGATTTCAATACAAGGCAAGGAGTTCTAATTTGATGCAACTTCAGATTTTGGTAAAATTAAAATCAAAAATTAATTTTGTAAAAGTGAATTAATCACTTTCCTAAACTACATATACAGGGGCTAATTTCAGGACAGATATGCCAAAGTTTCCAAAATAATCTAAGTGGAAGAATTCTCCACAGAGAAGATTATCTTATATTAAAAAGAATTGCATGTAGACAATTTGGATGAATGTAAGATTTATGCAATACTTCAAACACAAACTTTACAAAATGCAAGGTATCTGATACAATTGGAGTTTGAAATCCATGATTTTTCAGGGATGAAAACAGTTCAATGTTAAAAAAGAGGAAACATTGCGCGGCTTAAAATTCGGATAATTTCTTTTCCATATTATGCGAAATTAGTCATGCAAGATTTCCTCTTAATTTGCTCCGTGAAACCGAAAGTAAATATTTATAAAACTTTTTAATTGCTCATTCACAATTTATTTTTAAGTCATTCACAACAATATAGAGAAAAAAACTGGAGGGGGTTGCAATTTTTGACGAATTGGACACGTATATCTCAAGAAATAAATTCTGTAATTAAGATGCATTGTCTTCAGTAATTTTAAATTTGTTAAACTATTTTTTTTCAAAATCATTTTCCCAATTTTTTGATAAAAATCTCGAATATTTTAGCTGAACTTTCTTAATTTCTACCTCTTACAATGGAAAGTTATGTTTTTGGCAGCATGCCAAAATAAAGTACATAGTTCGCCGATACTTGCAGGTCATCCTTGAGATTTCAATCCTGCTGCATCCTAAAAACATTTCCATTATTTTGGAAGTTGGAAATAATTTCAACCTGTACTACTTAAAATGAACTTATTTTAAGCTTCATTTTTGTAAAAAGTGTATTTTTATTTTTTTTCTAAACTTGATGCAACATAAATTTTTTGATCGCGGAAAGAATGAAAATATACAAAAAGCGGAAAATCGCGGATCCGCGGAAGATTTTCATCCCTGCATGACTCACTGGATGCAACGTTTGCAGGGGGAGTGGGGAATCTAGAAATGTCTAAATTAGTACATTGTGAAAAGAAAATTTCAACTATTTGAGAAATGCTTTGATGAGCTGAAAATTCAAATTATAACAAAACATAACAAACTGAGCTACTGTTATATTATTTCAAAAATCTCAATACATTTAAGATAACCATTAGTGAAAGTCAACGATAATTTTTACTTGAATCAATGCAGATGCAAATTGATTAAAATTTTTAATGACAAAATATTTTTATTTGATTGCATTGATTGGCATGATGAATAATGCCTTCAAATAAGGCAAAATGCGTGCCTGGAGCATGGGTTGAAGAACATGATATTAAAGTGGTGCCTACAGCTTGCAAAGCTGGCCCATGCAGCCGCTTACATCATTATCCTAATATTGAGAAACTGGTTTCTAAGAAATAGTTGCAAAAATTGCATTAACAAAATAAGAATGAAGTAGTGAAAATAAGAGTTCTAAGTAATTTTCTTCCGTTTTCATGTTTTACGATGCAACCTAGAAAAACTTTTAATGTGATTAGGAATCAAAAATACTTAAGGCTTAATCTCCTGCAATTTCTTTTTTTTTTTTTCTTTTTTGGTCGCCTGACAAATAATTCATCGAAAAATTCAGTATTTACTTCTAAAAACATTTCGGAAGGAGCGAGTTGAAAAGGATTTGACAAACCTTTAAATGACAATACTTCTTTAGACTTAAGTTGACCACCACTGTTTTAAAATAAATTATTGTGATATGGATTACAGACTGAAAAATACGAGGACAAATTAGTCCACATATATATATGTATTTATTTTTTTCAAACTCCAAATGGTGAGTGGATATTTTCTAGATAACTATCCCTCCCCCACAGAGACTTGTTTTCTTTGTTCTCACTGAGAATGCTTAGATTTCAACACAGGATCCCAATGCAGTAAAAAGGAAAAGTTGAAAGAATATATTTTTTAATTCTTGCTAGTAATTTCAAATCATTAAATTACTAGCAGTAGTGAAAAATAAGGACTTACAAAAAACTTTAAGGACCTTGAATAAAAAATAAGTACTTTTAAGGGCCCTTATTTTTCAAAATGAAAAATAAGGAGTTTCTAAGGACTTTTAAGGACCGTGGGAACCCTGTCAGCTACTTTGAAACACCTAATCTGAACAT
Source organism: Uloborus plumipes (assembly GCA_038373865.1). Lineage (NCBI taxonomy): Eukaryota > Metazoa > Arthropoda > Arachnida > Araneae > Uloboridae > Uloborus > Uloborus plumipes. Next base: position 129,845 of record JAXGGA010001076.1, read on the forward strand.
AAATAATCATGTATTACCTGTTCTAATTTCATTTTACAAGCCAAACTTTCTTCTTTACTTTTTGACAACTCATCTTGAAGAGCCATTACATGGTCACTACTGTCCTTGTTCAGCATTTCTACATTTTGCTCTGCTAACTGTAGCTTTGAAAGAAGCTGCTTACATTCCTCATCTTTGCCTTTTAGAGAATCTTGGATTGAATTGATTTCCTGTTCTTTGTCAGACAGGTCTTGACCAGCTTTTTGTAAAGCTTCTTTATTGCTTTCAATGTGTTGTTGCAAATCAGAAATCAACTGCAAGCAGTATACATAAATTAAAAAAAAGTTTGATAAATATATGCAGACATCAAGTCAATTTAAAAGAGGTGCTAAAAAAATTAACGTTTTTCTCAGGGAAAACAAGAAGTTCTGTCAAGAACTAAACGAGCCTACTTTCCCGTACATCGACATCGGCATTCTAGCATCTAATCAATATTCTCTTGAATATCTGAAACTGAAAATTTTGTCAAACATACCCTTATAGCACTTAAAGCTGATTTCTAAAAGCAAAATATACCACAATAATCAGATAAAATGGATACGTAAAAAGTAAATAAACGAGTAAATAAAGTTTTGTCGCACCTTTTAAAGAATGTAACTGTTATAGTTCTTCCGTAGAAAAATTTCACAATCGTTTTCAAAAGAAAAAATAATAATAAATAAAATAAAAGTACAAAGAACATCAAAACTCATTTTATCAAACAAAGAAAAAAAAACCTCGTTCGTTAATAAAATGTCTCGAATTTTACTTTTAATCTGTTGCCAGTTGTTAAATATAAAAGAATAAAATGCTCTCGTGAATGAACAATTTTTGTAATCAAAAAAAAAAAAAAATCGTCTGCCAAAAAAAAAAAATAAATAAATAATAAAATAAAATAATAAATTAAACAAAAAAAATGAATAAATAAACAAAAAATCGTTTGCCCAGTCAGTCGTTTCTTTCTGAGCCTGCATTTCCGCCATGTTTGCGGAGTCGGAATCGGAGTCCTCACAGAAGATTTTTCAGAAAAGTACTTAACATACATTTTTTATCAAAACCATTTTCTTACGAAGTTAGTTTGAAGGAAATCCGCCTTTAAGTTCAGAATCAACATTCAATTTAAATTTCCCAGTAGGCGCTCACTTTAAAAAATTTTCTGAACGGTCCACCATTGAACGAAAAATGGTTCGAATTGTAAAGTGAAATATGGGAATGAGTCTCTCCGAGATCTTTTGAACAAAAAAAGTTTATTCAATTCGGACGGTTCACTTAAAAGTTATTAGGTGGGAAAAGGTTGCTTGAACGGTTCAATGTTGAACCAAAAATGTTCAAATTTAAAATTTAAATACGGTAATAAAGTATCCTTGCCGAGATGCTTCGAAAAAAAAAAAAGGTTAAATCGGTCTGTTCACTCAAAAGTTATTAGGGGTGACAGCTTGTTTGAACGGTTCAATGTTGAACGAAAAATTGTTCAAATCGAAAATGTAGATGCGGGAATGAAGTATCCTTGAAAAGATCTATCGAACAAAAAAAAGTTTGTTCAAATCGGACTGTTCATTCAAAAGTTAGTATCGTGGGACCGGTTGTTTGAACGGCTCAAAGTTGAACCAAAAATTGTTCAAATCAAAAAATCAAATATGGGAATGAGCTGTACTCGCCGAGATCTTTCCAACAAAAAAAAGTTTGTCCAAATCGGAATGTTCATTCAAAAGTTATTAGGGGGGGGGGGGACAGACAGACCAACAGACCAACCGACACAAATTCCCCATCTCAATACCCTACTTTCAAATTTTTAATTTTTCGATATTCATTTTACCTCTTTATTTTTTTAACTTGGCGATATTTTTTGAACTTGGCGATATTTTTTTTAACTTGGCGATATTTTTTGGACTTGGCGATATTTTTTAGATGCATTAAGCTACTTTTAATAATTTTTTCGTCTTTCTTTTGTTTTTAATGGGAAAGTAGGCTAAAAAAAGGAAGAAGAAGCCAGGAAAAAAATTACTTTCTCTTTTTCTTGTAAAGTGCTAGTTATTTCTTCCTTTTCTTTTGCCAAAGCTGAATAAATTGCTTTTCCAGTGTCTATTTCATTCCTCAACTCCTCACAGTTAGACGTCAAGACACCAATCTTTTCTTTTAAGTCGATTATTTCGGAATCTTGCCCAGAAGCCAATTTCTCCTTCTGCTGCAAGTTTTCAACTTCAGTTTTCAGTTTATTTTCAATTTCTTTTAAGTTCTGTAATTAAAATGTCAGTTTTTTCAAAATGCAGAAACATTTTACCAACTTTGGTTCGAATTATCATAAATAATTACCAAAAAATTTTTTAACCACTTAAAACACATTTTAAATTTTATTTAGTATAAGATCAAATTCTACTTAGGACACAATTAGGTGAATTAAATATTTTAAGAACTTCAAAAACGTTTCATGTTTAAAGGCAAAATTTCCTTACAGCAAATTTTGTGCATTTGCTGTCAGGATCTCTCTCTACCTGCATGTTTTCAGTATTTTGGGGAAACTGAAGCTGATCTTAACAAAATTGCATCATTTATTATTTTGTAAACAAAGACAAATTATCAATAAATAAATAAATAAAAATATACTAAAGAAAAAATTGCTGCACTTTAAAAAAATGAAACAAAGAAAAAATATGCATTGAAGTTTAAGAATTCGAATAGAATTTACAGTGCATAATTTCAAGAATGATTCATTTTTGGAACTAATGTTAGTGCTGTTTAAATATTTAAAAATATTTTTCAGTTGAATTTCACAATTTAACTGCAATTCAACAATGTTCCTCCTTCCAGAGGAGTTGCAAGGAACATCAGCAATTCAATTGTCTCAAAGTAATATGAGTTTTATTTTGCCAGTATTAAACTAGTATCATTCAACAGGGTTTTGAGATTGTGTTTCTACCATTAAAAGGGACTTTTGAGAGCTCTACGTGTGGAGGTGGAAGAGGTTGTAAATTAAATTATAATGACTGCTAACTGACCTAACTAGAAAATGACATTTAAGATAGATCATTAATTAGATTGCATAGTATCTAAAAACAAAAAAAAGATAAAAGAACAGGCAATAATGAAAAGAAACTTTACTTGGTTTTTTTCTTTAACTAAGTTAGAAAGCTGATCCAGTTCTGCCTGAATAGTCACATTCACATTTTTCGTAGCATCAATTTCAGTTTTCAATTCTTCACATTGAAGAGTTTTTTCACCAAGACTGCTTTCCAATGCAGATTTTTGAGATTTCAAATCAGCTACCTGATTCTTCTCCATTTGTAGCTGATCATTTTGTACTTTTAACTGGTTTTCAACTTCTAAACATTTCTGAAAGCAAAAAGAACATTTTTTAAAAGAATTATAGCAAAACTAGACAAACAAACATTCTAGTGTGCAGGATGAAATACAAAGATTTAACAAAATTATCAAAACCAAAAAATTAAAAAGTACAATAGTAAAGCAGCAAAGTGACACTCAATTCTCATAATTGTACCTCCACTTCTAGGCAGCTTGTACAGGGAGGCAAGGGGGCAACTGCCCCCGCACTTTCAGATGGGAAAGGGCATTGTATCACTTTTCAAGTTATTATTTCATCTCAAAATGTTAGTATTAGTCATAAGTGATTAAAAAAGAATTGACTAATTAAGTTTGCATTTTACATTTTCTCCTGCTATTTCCCAAAAATGAAAATAGATCTTTGAACTGGAAGGAGGGAGTCTGCTGTGGTCATCTGTCCCATTTTTTGAAGCCGTGTCCCGAGTTATTTTGAGAAGACCACTGGATCAATAATGACATTCAAATCATGTATCACATTTTTCCAAAATAAAGTCAAATATAGGGGCCTTGCCCCACCTAACCCCCCCTTCAATGTTCCCTGCATATTTTTTGACCCCCTTGCTTCACTTAGCTGAATTATCACCTAAATTTAACTGTAACATTTTCAAGGTCAAACTAAATTTCCAAAGACAAGTTCATTTTAAAAGCTTTTAAAAGGCCTTTATAAAAAAATTATGCATGCAGATATACAGATGTTTAGAATGTTACAAGTTAAAAATTTATATTTAAAAAATATATATAAATAACAACATATAAGTACATCTAAAAATACCAGTTTTATTCTATTTTCTAAACTTAACAAATATTCTAACCTTTTCATACTCAGTGACTAAACTTATCTTCTCCTCTTTCAGCTTTATGATTTCCTCATGAAGATGATCTATTTGCTCCGAGCTGCCTTGGCTGGTCAACAGCAATTTTTCTTCCACTTGGAGCATTTTGGCATTTGCTAAATCAATATGGTTTTTCATTTCAGTAATGCTAGTTTGTAAATCTACAACTTCTTTTTCTTTTCTACCAAGAATGTCATCTTTCTCTTGTAAGACATTAGTCAACTTTTCTATTTCTTGTACTAAACCTAAAATTTTCTTTTAGGGAGAAAAAAAAAATACTTAGACATTCATTGTTATCAGCTTATTTTACAATTCACAGATTTTTAAATTTTCCTGCTATTAATTACTTAATGTTATAAAAATACTAGTTCAAATGTGATTACATTAAGCAGAGGCTACTGTACTAACAATAAATAAACCTGAAAAATATTGCAAAATTTGAGTCTATGTATAGGGGAGTTTCTCCTTAATGCGATCACAGTTTATGTTTTTTTTTTATCAATGACTTATTGCTATCAAAATCACTGGATCTAAATTTTCATGTTTATTTTTATGTTGATATTATGGTTTTTTCTGATTATTACATTATTCCATGCTATCATCTTTTGAATCAAGGATAAAGATCCAATTTAAACAATTAGAGCCTGTTTTAACTTCTCAAGCTTTTGCAAAATAAGCATTTACAGTAGAACTGAAAATTTTAAATATGACAGGAACTCCTATAGGTATGGCATCTTAAGAGTTAGAGTCAAGAATGGAATTTGTGACTGAAATGTTCCAATAACTTTCATACTAACACAAGTTTAGGAAAAACAGACATCAGACAGCTGATATGTCAGATGAAGATTGCCTTGATATTGAAATGAGGAATGCATGGAAAGTGTTGAAAGGTGGAGAACACCATGCCAATCACATAAAAAAACATTGATTACAAGAAAATTGTAGACAAACAATCAATGATTTTTTTAAATTATGCATGATTTTCATATTTTAAATGGAAATATACAGTACATGAATGTAAGATGATATTTTATATTTTTTTTAAACTCAGTATTTGGGGCTTAAATGAGTTATTTATCTAATTTGTGTGATTTCTATATTTAAGAAATGCCTAAAATTTAGACATAAGTCTTAAGAATAAACCCTGAGATCAGTTCTGTTTGGATTTTTTAAATTATCATTAACTTGAAAAAAAAAAGAAAAGAAATACATAGAATAGATGTAGAAAGTTTGAAAATCTAAAGCCTCTCCTAATGCAAGTGCCTTACTTGCCCCATGCATAAATAAGACTTTAGAAGTCTTTAGAAATACTCAACTCACATGCTTTATTTTCAACATTAATGTTAAATCAACAAATTCTGTGACCTCCTTAAATTAAACAAACTTTTAAATAAATTTATTCACACAATACATTTTTATTAGTATTAATGTTTGAAGTAAGATTTAAAAATTTTTTGGGGCAATGTATATCAGGCTTTTTGTGAGTTAATGCTAGTCTTACTAACTTTTGAGGGAAGTCTCTACTAATAATAAAGCTGAAGGTGGGTCTGTCTGTCTTTCTTTCCTTCTTTCTGTCTGTCTGTCAGTTACGAGCGTAGCGTCAAAACCGTTCGGTCGATTTTCATGAAATTTGGCACAAAATTAGTTTGTAGCATGAGGTTATGCACTACGAAACGTTTTTTCGAAAATTCTATTTCATTCTTTTCCTATTCTAATTCTTGGCGAACATTCGATAAAATAGGGAAGAAATATTTCATACACATTTTCAAGTCTTAGGTCATTCAAAAGCTTGAAATTTTCTGCTAAAATTGATGTCAGTTTGAAGTTTCTACAACCATTAGAAGAGCTATAATAATTTTATTATAAAAGCTTTTTTTTGGTCAGGATATATCAGCTTTATGTTTTATTTTTCTACTTGAACATATTTTTGTTCAGTTTAGAACAGTATAAAAAATAGTACTTTATATAATTTAATCATTTAGGTTTTCAAATTTAATATTGGGGAGCAGTTATTTGTAGCATACGTTAAGTGAGATAGAGAGAGAGAGAGAGCTAACGAATGTTACAATAGTACATGTTGGTATACAGAAAAGAGTACTCATTTGGTACTGTCGAACTACATATCACATGAGGCCAAATTTAGAGCAAATTTAGAATTTCAAAAAAATAATAAAATAATTTTGGAAAAATTTAGATAAAATATACCTGTTCTTGTTCTGGAATTTCTGAATCTACCTTTTTCTTAAGACCCATTATCTCATCTTGTGCAACTTTAAGTTCCTCTACCATTTTAGAGATGGAGATATCCTTCTGCTCTATGGAGCTGCTTAATTCATTTTTACTAGCTTCAAGCTGAGCTATATATGAAGATTGAGTTGTGAAGTTCTCTTTTAGTTTGGAAAAATCATCTTCTTTTTTTCTTATACATGAGTCTTTTTCTTCTAGTTGACTCAATTTCATTTTTAGTTCTTCGGTGAGAGTGTTAATTTTCTAAATCATAAAATCATTTATAAAACAAAAACAAACGTAAATGTAAAAGTAAATAATAATTAATGCAACAAAGTAAAAAATAATATAAAACACAAAATAATTTTTTTAAATGATTACACAAAAAATTCTGAGAATAAAGTATTCCTATCATAGTTGATTTTAAAAAGTCTTAATACACTACTACATGATGTGTCAAACACATTCCCATGTTGGTAGTTGTCAGCATTGTGTGGTAAGATTAGAACTGCAAACCTTCAATGTTGAATGCTTAGTATTAGTTCAAGAAAATATTTTGGTGGTTGCTTATCTCTACACACATCAAAGGAAACTTAGAGCGGAACAATGGAATACAATTCATTCATCTATCTGTGTTAAATGTTTGACTACAGAGAACAAAATCATTTCCTAGTATGTATAGTTATTCCTAATCCCAGATAATAAGTTTTCCAACTTATTTAGTCAATCATTTAACATTCTTCTTTATTTCTGAAGATTGTGCAACAATAATAATTTCATTAATTTCCTTTTAGTCATATTTCTTTCATTTCTAACCAGAAATTTTTAAAATAAAACATCTTATATTTTACTAGAGCCTTTTTCTCGATTCGATTCATTTTTAGTGGAAACTTTTTAATAAAAATTAAGTTATAAATACAATGGAGATACGGAACTTATTTAAGAGTTCAACAGATTGTAGGAAAAATTATATAGCTTTGCTTCCCAAGTAACTCAGACTGTAAAATCAGAAAAGATTTAATTTATACTTTTTTGAACATTTAGAGGGATATCAATACCCGTAAAAAATCTATTTACCGTAGAAAAAGCTTACTTTTTTAAAGCTTTTCTATTACCTTAGAAAAAGCTTATTTAGAAAGTTTATTAGCAGAGAAGCGAAAGCAAGAAGGACGCGCCAGGCGTCTGTGTGTCTGTAATGTTTTGAATGTGAAAAGTCTTAATATGTGTTGTGTTCGTGTGATATGTGTAGTAAGTGTCAATAAATGTGTGTTTCAACTTCATCCCGGAGTTGTGGTGACTTACAAATGGCGCCCAACGTGGGGCCATTTGTAAGTCACCACAACTCCGGGATGAAGTTGAAACACACATTTATTGACACTTACTACACATATCACACGAACACAACACATATTAAGACTTTTCACATTCAAAACATTACAGACACACAGACGCCTGGCGCGTCCTTCTTGCTTTCGCTTCTCCGCTCTCTCTAGATGGCGCTAGCTTAGATTACTTTACTTTATAGGGAAGGTGGCGTTACAGTATTAGGAATAAAGATTGTTCAAAGCATCATGACTGGCTTTACAATATGTCCTGAAGCTTTAAATGGCATCTATAATACTATGTCTAACTTTCTTTTTTATCATAAAATATAACAAAAATGTATATTTCAAACATAAACAAGAAATTTAAGTAAACTATTAAAAATAAAGAAAACTTAAAAGAAAATAATAAAGGAAAAGTTTTTTTTATTTGTTTTCTTTTTTAGAAAAAGAACTTTTTCACATCAAGAATTCTACTGACACTTATATGAAAAACTTGTTTTTCTTTAACAATCGTCATATTTCTCCTATTACTTTTATTGCACAACATACTTAGTGACATCAAAAAATTAAACAGGAGAGTTGATTGTGCAAGGGCAATTGAATAGCTAACATTTAAATCTTCATTGCTATATAGCAATTGCAAAAATTCAGAAGTCTTTTATTAACTAAGTAAATTGCTAGCTAGCATGGGGATAAAGAAGCTTTATTTTGCATCCACATTTAACTCCCACAATGTAAAAATGTATATTTCAATTTTTAAAATTCGTATAATATTACATTTATAATATTTTTCAAAAAATGGCAATTGTTATAATTAACTGACATTCAACTCTATAATCAGTTGACTGAAAATTTATAATTGTCTATGTAAAGTAGAATTTTAAGGTGTAAAAAATACTATAAATATTGAGTCTTAAAAATAATCCATTCTTGTTTCAGCTCCTTTTTTAAAGTTTAATTTGCATAAGTATATAAATTAAAATCTATCAGGTTTCTTCTTTTTTTAAAAAATGTTTTCGTCATAATTTATAGTAGTCATTTTTCAGGTTTAGTTCATGCTGTCTGATTAAGGTTCTTTGTATTGATCTATTGTTTTAAAGACTTAATTCCACAACTCAGACTTTATCTGATCATACGTCTGAAACCATATATAAAGTTTTACGTGGGCAAAAAATCAAAAACATAATGAACAAATTGAAATCTCTAACAAAATCTGTAAAAATTGCAAAAATAAACAAAAGGCATCATATAAAATTTGATCAAAATGAACTTGCATTTTGTTGTGTATTATATATTTTTCTCTTTTTTTTTTTTTTTTTTGTACACAAAGTAATGGTTTTGTTACGAATAAATGTTGATTTTGCAATAAAGATGTGAACAAATCAATGACCTAAAATTAATAAACTGCTTACTCCCAAGCTAAATGTTTATAAGAGTTAACTGCAAATACAATTACATGCGAGCTAATTTTATCATGCCTTTTGCAAATCTTATTTTATCTTACTATAGGATGAAATTTGGCTATGAATATTTTAACATTTTAAGCAAACTGATGACATGCTCTTATTAAATTAATTATTGTAATTTCTTTACTTAACAAAACTATTGACTCGAACTCCTAATTAGTTAACTTGAAGCCTTCCTTCAAAGAAGCCCAAAAAATCAGACTTCGAATCTCAGTAATAGTTATACTATGCTCCTGAAAGATTACTGAAACTGGAAATCTTCTCATAATGAAGGTGAAAAAATTACAACAATGGATATTTTTTTAACTATTTTTAAATGCATCGTCAATTAACTAATAAAGAACCGATTACTAAAATAATTAACAAAAATCTAAAAGCAGAAAATACAAAATCTTACCTCACCAAGTTCTTTTATTACTTTATCAGTTTCACCTTTAGCCTGTGTCTCTAACAGCAGAATTTGTTCCTTTAATGATTGATTTTCTGTGTCTAATGTAGATGATTTTTCAATTTGAGTATTCAATTCTGTTCTCAGGTTCGAAATAATGTCATCTTTTTCTTGCATACTTATGGTAATAGATGCTACATAATTTTCATTCTTTTCTATGGTATCATTCAGTGCTTTTTTAAGTTCCGTAATTTCTTCAGTAACATCCTATAAATTAAATTACTTGCAGTTAGAAAAAGCAACTTAAATTTAATAAATTCATCGATATTTTAAAAGTTTCATGCAATAAGATTAAAAAAACAACCACAAAATGCACTAATAGCAAAATACTTCAGTAATCTTTTTGCACTTCAAGGAATTTTCAATGCCAAAAAAAAAAAAAGCTTAGAAATGAAAATAAACATTCATTAAAAATGACAAGATAAACCACTAGTTTTAAACAAATAAGAACTAATGTTAACTTAGAGTTTTAAAAACACCTGACTGCCTTACTTCATATTAAAATGAGCTCATAACACAGAACGCAAACAAAATTTAAATGTATTTACTTTTTTCTGGATAATATGGCAAAACATGGAAAAGGGAAAAAGTCACAGCTACTACATAATGCTATGAAGAATCAAAAGGGAAAATCTAAAATCTGTTTAAAAGCCTTGCTCTTTTCTGTACTAAAATCAAATACAATTTTAATTCATAGCAAGTGAAAAATGGCAACTAAAAAGCATTTTAAATCATTGAACTTTATCAATCTGTCGCCCAACAATAAAATAGTTATCAATGGCATAAATAAAAGCTTAGTATTATATTTGAAATTTACTTTAAAAAGGCTATAACTTCAGTTCTATGTAACTTGCCAGTAGAGGCGAGAAATCGATGCTGATGTTTTCAAAATATTTTCTTAAAACATTGATGGCGTTTCCACCATCGATGTTTGAGAGTCGATGTTTTTTCTAGCATCAATGTTTTTCGTTCAATGTTTTTTCGATATCGATGTTTTATAGTTGAACCGAAAATATCCTTTAAAATGTGACTATGGTTACAGTTATAATCAAATATTTTCCATTCTCAAATGACCATGAAACATAGCATTTAGATAAAATAAGTTACTAAGAACCACATAGATAACTCAATTTTGTTAAGAAGTACAGATACGACTTTTGTGCTTAGCACGGCAGCGTATGGAATGTAACTTGGAATGTAAATAATTCTCATTGTTGATACACTGGCGGAAAAAAAAATCCCAACACCAAGAAAAAATTACCGCAGAGTAATGAAATTTGGGTAATGCAATTGTCTAGTTAACATATTTAATTGATTAAATGTACAAGATCACTGGCTAATTTAAGCTCAAGAAAATGCTGTGCAAATGTGAAATTATGTTACTTTAATAGAGGGTGTAACCTCCAAAATTTTGAAGGCAAGCCTGCAAGCGTGCATGCATTATGTCATACAGGTGCCAAATGTCACTTTGTGGTATGGAGTGCCATGCTTGTTACACTTGTTGTGTCAATACTAGGACCGTCATTGCTGACTGTGGATGATTCTCGAGGTGCCGTCCAATGATATCCCATACGTTATCAATTGAAGACAGAACTGGTGATTTTGCAGGTCATGGTAACATGTAAGCACTCTGTAGAGCACATTGCGTTAAAGCAGTGATGTGAGGGCGAGCGTTATCCTGTTGGAAAACTCCCCTTTGAATGCTACTCATGAAGGGCTGTACTACTGGTTAAATTACCAGACTGACGACAAATTTTCAGTCAGTCAGTTTGGGATAACCACAAGAGCGCCCCTGCTGTCGTAGGAAATTGCTCCAGAGACCATGACTCCAGGTGTGGGTCACTTGTGTCTAGGCCGTAGACCGCTTGGATGCAGGCGGTCCCCTGGCCTCCTTCTGACCAATATACAGCCACCACTGGCACTAAGGCAGAATCTGTTTTCATCAAAAATTACAACAGATCTCCACTCCGACCTCCAGTGAGCTCTGTCTTGGCACCACTGCCATCGGAAACGGCAATGGTTTGCACTCAATGGAATACCGGCTACAAGCTGCCAGGCTCAGAGCTGTCCTTGAAGTAAACAGTTTCTTATCGTTCCTTGGGTCATGACGGTACCAACTGCAGCTTGATTGTCAGCCGCAGATGCAGTACGATATGCCGCAGCCATATGCAAGATTTAGCAATCTTCTTTCTCAGTCGTGCCATGTGGCAGCTCGGAACTCGATCTTCTTGAGGTAGTACCATCCCTTGACCATAGCTTCCAATAACCATGCACGGTGGAAACATTCCCACCCAAGTTTTTCTGAAATATCACGAAATGAAAATCCACCTTCTCGTAGCCAAATTGTACGACCTCGTTCAAACTCGGTGAGCTGTTGATAATGGCTTCCCCGTGTTCTTAAAGGCAATCCTGGCTAACATGAACGCAATTCGTCAAATTTCACGGAAAAATAATACCCACGAGCTTCACAACCCGCTTTTAAAACAAGCCTTATTTGCATGTTCTGAGTGACGCCAGCTGCGCCACACTTATGCGCGGAGTGCGAAATTTCAATCGATGTCATCTTTCAGTTGTATAAACACGCCTACCAAATTTCATGAATCTAACACAAGTCTCTCTTGGTGTTGGGATTTTTTTTTCCGCCAGTGTATATTAGCTTTTCTTCGCAGTTCAAGAATCTTCTTAATTAATAAATTGATTAATACAAATTTAGTTCTGACATTAAAACATTTTCTAGAGTTTATTCTGCAAGAGTTCTGAACAATTTAAAGAAAAAAATTCTAAATCCTTTTTTTTCTTTATGTACTAAGCGCATCAAATCTAAATTATATAAAGATTTTAATATTATAAGATAATTAACTGATAATTTAAAACATTAAACAATTTCAAAACCAATGTGATTAATATAACAAAGCAAAATTGATAGTTTTTAAAATGCCTAATTTAAAAGGTTCTACTATCATATCTAACTTTCTAAAATGATTAAAATTTAGAAATTTCAAACATAAAACAAATAAATGGAAAAAAAAAAAAAGAAAACAATTACATTTTTCTGTTTCAATAATTTTTCAAGACTATCTTCAAGTTCTTCTATTCTTTGTTTAAAAACTTGATCTGCTTCGTTACTTTTCTCTACAGTAACTTCACTTAGATTTTCTTTCCCTTCAAGTATTTCTTTGATATTAATCATTTTACCACCCTAAAAGTAATGGAAATATAACATTATTAAAGAATGCTTTAAGTGAAATACATTGTGAACCAAAAGCATTAATGGAAGTTCAATAAGTAAACATAACTTTAATGTTTCACAATAAACTATCTATACTATTAATACATATAAAAATATAAATACAAAAAGCAAAAGGGCTGATATTTAAAAATTATATTTTTAATTTTTGGTTCAGCTCATGAAACAAGTATAAATTATTTAAATTAATTTTAGAATTAATTCATATCAAATAGTAGATAGCTATTCAAAATCTGAACATTCATAAACCTCAACTACTGCTGTCAAGAAAGGAATGTGAGAAAGCAAGGCAACAATGCAAAGTTTGCATTCAATCTAATTCTTTTGAGAATTCAATATTACTTCTATGACAGCAGCATTGCACATATCATTGAATTTTACACTTTCAGGAGAGGATTCATTGAAATTGAAGTAAAAAATCTTCACAAATTTTTTTTTCAACATGCACAAAACTTCAATTTTGCCTCAACATTTTGCTTAACCCATTAATGCCTAGCGTCCCTTTTTAGGGACGTTCCAAAAAAGGGTCTGAATTTCCCCAAAATGAACATTTCAACCAAATAATAGTGTTCAATGAGTACCTTGGTATTGTTTCAATTCGTTATTAACGGATTGCAGCACATAACCATTGTATAGTGTGTTCTGTAGCAGTTTTAATATGATCTTTATCAAAAATGACATCGTTCACAATCTCAAGAAAAAAGCTAAGTTTTCAAAGGTATTCCCAGCTTCCCAGTTTATGTTAATTGCTGATTTTATTTCTTCTTATAAAATGTCTTTTTAAATATTATATCACAAGCAGACAAAAATTTTAGTAAAAAAGTATGTACCCTCTAGGGTCTATCGTAACTTTAAAGGGACGATTTTTCTTTCCTTAATAAAAATTATTTTTACATTTTATTTTTACATAATTATTTTTACATAACATTTTTTTTTATTATTTTTCCTGTCCATTAAACACTGTTTGCAACCAGTATACAAAATATCTTTGGGGGGGGGGGGGAATGTCAGGCATTAATGGGTTAAGAATTTAGGCAGTCCACTTATATAAAGCTGAATTTCCTGTTCATGGCCATGCTGCTTTTTAGAAGGACAGCATGTTTGCTCCTGCAATCCCTACAGCAAGTGAAGAAAAACATTTATGATGGGAAGCAGGCGAAAAGACAGTATGATCATCCAACCAGCAAGACCCAATCAGTGGTGAGCATTATTGGAGGGAAGGAACTTTGAAAAAATATATTAACTACTACATTATTAAGATAACGGTGGGTGGAAATTATGACAAAATGGTAAGAACAGAAAAAGTAATAAAACGTATAAAATAGTTTAGCATGTTGAAAAATGAATGATCAGATTGGAAAAAACTACACCTAGTCCCCAAAATACCCATCTCCAAAGGTGGCTCACACCCTTTATTATATTGAAGGCACTTTTTAAAGAAATAAAAAAAAAAGCTTTCTTTATATTAAAAACATTCTGACTTATATATAAATATTACCTAACTATCCTTAGAAAATATGATTTTTTGTGATATAGTCAATCATATCCTTATCATCGATGGAAGCCACATCAATGGAACTTTTATTCAACCATTTTCTCATGCACTTCTGGCTCTGCTTAAACGAATGTTGTCAGTTTCAAGAAATATTATTTGATTAAGCGAGGTATTTGGTTAAGTGGGGACATTAAAGCAGCGGGGATATTCTGCCTTAAATCGGGTAGATGTGTCTACTTGGCTCGGGTACCTAAGTGGTTTCAGTAATAATAACAACAGATTTAACATGGCAAGTATTTTTGAATCTCAGAATATGTAACAAGACACAGCCTGAAAAGATAGCAGTCAAATTTTTGAAGTTTATAAAATAGAAAGACACAAGCAAAACTTTGAAGTTAACGTGTTTCAATGTTAGTTTATGGTGAAAAGTTCGTACCGAATTCTTATCTAAAAATTCTTCAATTTTCTTCAAAGTTTTACAATTCTGTTGAAGTTGACCCTATGATGGAAAAAAAAACACAGTTAACAAACATATTTTTTGCAAACAATTATCCAAACGTAAACAAAGTTGATAGAAAGATATATTTGACAGCACAGTGAAGAGAGAAATGCATAAGTTTCTCTTTCTTTTTTTTCTTTAAGGATCAAAGGTGTTGGTTTGAATAGTGCAACATTATTTGTTTCAAATGTCTGTTTAGATTTAACAGATCTATCAATACAAATGTAAAAGATTTTCTCTCAAGTTATACTCAATTAGAGAGGAAAAAAAAAACCTCACATACATAATCTTGCATACATAACTATAAAATTTCTACGTATTACAAAGAATATTATATTGGAAAGTTATGTCATATAAAGATTTTTTAATTAATCAACTTGGAGGACAGATAGTAGAAAGATACAGATTTTAGAAGACCAGCAATAGTAAAATGAATATTTTATCAGCAATGAATCAAATACTGATTTCAAATTATAATTTTATGTATTTTTTATTCATATTACATCCTTACAGAGAAATAGATTTAATAATCACCTCCAGATCACTTTTGGTAATTTTTTCTTCTTCCAGCTGAAATTGAAGATCTTCCACTTTTCTGAAATATAAAAGTTTTACAAAATAAAATCGATCTTAATGAAAGAAAGGTTTTTGATATACATTTAAAAAACGTCATTTTAAAATGCAAATGCACACATAAAAATTTCTCAGACTAATTGTTAATGTTTCAAAATTTAGGCAGGGGCGGCCGTAGCAGTTTTGCCGCCCCTGACAAAAATATAAAATGCCGGATCTCTTAAAGTTTGATAAGAAATAAATTGCTTATAAATACAGCTCAATAATAGATGTTGTGAATTAACAAGAAGTTCTGTCAAGAACTAAACGAGCCTACTTTCCCGTACATCGACATCGGCATTCTAGCATCTGATCATTATTCTCTTGATTATCTAAGACTAAAAATTATGTCAAACATACCTTTAAAAGCAAAATATACCTCTCTCATCAGATGAAATAGACACATAAAAAGTAAATAAATGAATAAATAAAGTTTTGTCGCACCTTTTAAAGAATGTAACTGTTACAGTTCTTCCGTAGAAAAATTCCTCAATTGTTTTCAAAAAAAAATTAGAAGTACAAAGTACATCAAAACACATTTTATCAAAGAAAGAAAAAAAAAGAAAAAAAAACTCGTCCGTTGATAAAATGTCTCGAATTTCACTTTTAATCCGTTGCCAGTTGTTAAATATAAATAAAGAATAAAATGCCCTAGTGAATGAAACATTTTTGTTACAAAAAAAAATCGTCTGCCAAAAATAATAATAATAATAATAATAAATTCAATAAAACAAATGAATAAATAAACAAAAAATCGTCTGCACAGTCAGTCATTTTTTTTCGGACTGTTTACTCAAAAGTTATTAGGGGTGACAGCTTGCTTGAGCGGTTCAATGTTGAATGAAAAATTGTTCAAATCGGAAATGTAAATACGGGAATGAAGTATCCTTGAAAAGTTCTTTCCAACAAAAAAAAGTTTGTTCAAATCGGACTGTTCATTAAAAAGTTAGTATCGCGGGACCGGTTATTTGAACGGCTCAAAGTTGAACCAAAAATTGTTCAAATCAAAAAATCAAATATGGGAATGAGCTGTACTCGCCGAGATCTTTCCAACAAAAAAAAGTTTGTCCAAATCGGAATGTTCATTCAAAAGTTATTAGGGGGGGACAGACAGACCGACCGACCGACCGACAGACCGACCGACACACAAATTCCCCATCTCAATACCCTACTTTCAAATTTTTAATTTTTCGATATTCATTTTACCTCTTTATTTTTTTAACTTGGCGATATTTTTTGGACTTGGCGATATTTTTTTTAACTTGGCGATATTTTTTGGACTTGGCGATATTTTTTCGATGCATTAAGCTACTTTTAATACTTTTTTCGTCTTTCTTTTATTTTTAACGGGAAAGTAGGCTAAAAACAGTGTGATAAAATAAAATCCTATATCAGGGTCGGATTTAAACCGAATATCGCCCTAAGCTATTTTAGATATAGGGCCCCTTTGTAGTCCCGAAAACTTTGTTGTAGGCAAAACAGTCCATTTTTGTCCCCCTTTTCCCCTTTTTTGGAAGCTCTTGCCCCCCCCCCCTTTTTGCACATCATACTGTCTGCAAATTCAGGGGCTCGAGGGTTTCTCCCTTGGGAAAAATTTGGAAAAATAAATCTAAAATTCTACATTTTGAGGTCTTATAAAGGGTAACTAAGACAACAAAAATAACAGGAGAAAAATAAACAAACAATACCTTTTAAAAGTTACATCTTCTTTTACAAATTAAATCAATTAAAATAAAAATTGCTTGTGCTTGTGGTTCTATAAATCGGTGACATTAATCAACACAAGGAAAAAGAGCTTAGAAGAAACTTGACACTGGCTTTCGATATAAAGTTAGTGTTGGATTGTTGCTCCAATCTGCTGAGTAACACAACCAACATTGTATAACTGAATTAAATGTAAAATGATCAATAGAAAAAAATACATTGAATGATTTAAAGGAAATGGTGTGAATATTTAAAAAACAGAAGAGCAATATCCCGACCCTAAGGATAATCGATGCTTTATGCATTTGATAAAAAAATTAAGTTGCAGCACTTTTCAAAGAGTTTCAAAGATTTATTAAATTGTTTTCAAGACCTTTAGAACAATTATATAAGCAATTTTATTTGCACTTTCTAGCCTAACATTTAATCTTAATTGCTTAGTTTCAAAGATTGCACAAACTTTATAAGAAACGTCTGTTTTAAGTTAAGAAATATAGATATTACTAAAGATTTTTCTCAACATCGTTTTTTTTCAATAGATTTATGTAAGTATGAAATATATATAACGCGTCCTAAATTTTTCAACATATATACACTGAAGTGACAAAAGTCATGGGATACCTCTTAATATCGTGTCGGCCCTCCTTTTGCCCGGCGAAGTGCAACAACTCGACGTGGCATGGACTCAACAAGTCGTTGGAAGTCTTCTGCAGGAATATTGAGCCATGCTGTCTCGATAGACGTCCATAATTGTGAAAGCGTTGATGGGGCAGGATTTTGGGCACGAACAGACCTCTCGATGGTGTCCCATAAATGCTCAATGGGATTCATGTCGGGCGATCTAGGTGGCCAAATCATTCGTTGGAATTGTCCAGAATTTTCTTCAAACCAATTGCGAACAGTTGTGGCCCGGTGACATGGCGCATTGTCATCCATAAAAATCCCATCGTTGTTTGGGTACATGAAGTCCATGAATGGCTGCAAGTGATCTCCAAGTAGCTGCACATAAGCATTTCCAGTCAATGTTCGGTCCAGTCGCACTAGAGGACCAAGTCCATGCCATGAAAAAACAGCCCACACCATTACGGAGCCACCACCAGCTTGAACAGTGCCTTGCTGACAGTTTGGGTCCATGGCTTCGTGGGGTCTGCGCCACACTCGAACCCTACCATCGGCTCTTACCAGCGGAAATCGTGACTCATCGGACCAGGCCACGGTTTTCCATTCATCTAGGGACCAACCGATATGCTCACGTGCCCACGAGAGTCGCTGCAAGCGATGTCGTTCTGTCAGTAAAGGCACTCGAGTCGGTCTTCCGCTGGAATAGCCCAAGAAATCCAAATTTCTCCGCACAGTTCTAGCAGACACGTCCATTGTACGTCCCACATTGATTTCTACGGTGATTTGACGCAGTGTTGCTTGTCTGTTAGAATTTACGACTCTTTGCAGACGTCGTCGGTCTCGATCTTTAAGTGCAGGCGGTCGACCACTGCGCTGTCCATGGTGGGATGTTATGCCTGAAATTTCATACTCTCGGCACACTCTTGACACAGTGGATCTGGGAATGTTGAATTCTCTAACGATTTCCGAAATGGCATGACCCATGCGTCTAGCTCCAACTAACATTCCGCGTTCAAAGTCTGTTAATTCACGTCGTGCGGTCATCATCACGTTAAAACCTCTTCACATGAATAACTTGAACAGAAATGAAAGCTCTGTAAAAGCACTGCGCATTTATACCTGTTCTATGCGATGCTACTGCCATCTGAAAATTTGCATATTGCTATCCCATGACTTTTGTCACTTCAGTGTATATATATATACAATCAATTATCTAAAATTTGTAAGATCATCATTTGAAAAATGCAGTTAAATAACACTTGTAGCTGATGGACACTTTTATTACAACTTGATGAGAGATTAATAATTTGCTTGCTATATCAGAAATACCCGATAATGTATCATTGAAAATGTATTGTTATGCATCGGTAAATGTATTGTAGGAGTATTAAGAAAAGAAAAAGTTTTATTGCTTTTACATTCTTTTTGGACTTTTAATCCGGCAAACTTTTTGAGTCAGTTTTTAAATCAATTTGTTCAGCTAATTCATGACTTAGCTGCAAATATTTTTCATTGAAAAGTATTTATCACGTCTGGAATAATTGTTTAAATCAGCAACCTGATGTCAGCTTCAGTTTCTAATCTGTTTCTGAATTTTGCTTTTTTCGCAGCACAGAAAGCGAAAGATGTTTCGCCTACTTTATGTGAAACAAATAACAATGTTTCACAGTCCTTTTAGAAATTTCAGGATTCTGTTTAATATCATTCTAAAAATGCATTATTAGCTTCAATTGGTTGCCAATAGTTACATCAATTTGCTGTTCTCTTTCTTTTATCAAGAGTTAGGAGGTGTCAGTTATGAAATATAGTTTTGATCCAAAGATAATTTTTCTTTTTAAGTAGGAAAATCTTGAAGAAATGCTTTGGAAATATTAAAGAATATTTGATCTTTTATAAGAATTGAAATTTCATTAAAAGTTAGGCGCTATGATTAAGCAAATAGTGATCACTTGCTGAACTACTTTCAAATGTCTAAGAAACCTTCCCAGAATCTAAGTTGAAGACCTTTGTGCTAGAAAGATCAAGCACATTTATATGCCTTGCTTCTCTCTACAATTTTATCTATACATAATTTACAAAACTTGTATCAGGGGCACCACGGTGGGAGAACACTATGACTTCCAAAAAAAAATCATATTCGGCAAATTTTCACTAATGATTCGACATTAAAACAACGCGCTTAAACATCGCTACATTCATACATTTCAGGATTCCAAAGTGCAAAAAGAATGATATTTGTTAAATTTTTTGTACGTTTCTTTCCTTAAGGAAAATGTATTTGATATATTCGAGCCAAAATGCCGCCTCGGACAGGGGTCCGGAGTGTCCGCCGCAAGGGCCGCCCCTGCTTTAGGTAGTCAATTTTTTTGTTTTCAGAAGATGGGATGAAATGCTGATCCAAGTTGATCTTTCTGACCTCAGAACTGATCATTTCTATCGAATCTGAATCGTAAAAATCTTAGAGAAATCAATTTTCATGGGTCAATACTGTATTCAACCCTGAATTATAAAAGAAAAATGCTGCTAAAACAAATGTTGCATCATTCTAGGCTTAAAAGGATTATGCTAGAATTACAAGAACTTAATTGGCTAAGGGTAAGGCCACCATATGTAGAAGGTAACTCTAGCTTCACAATATTTGAAAAATTCGATTCAACATGGTCAAATTTAAGCTGATGCGTTGGCCTGTCTATATAGTGGCTCTAGCAAAGGGTACAAGCATAAAATAATCTAAATTATGCAACAAATTTGATTGTGGTATCACTTTTCAATTCTCGACACAACAAGAAAGAGGGGGGGGGGGTGAGAAGTTTGTCAATTGTATCTGTATAGCACCATAATTCCTAATCGAATGAGCAATGTTTAACAATTACTTTTTGTTTGAAAAAGATATTTGATCAGGAGTGTTCTTAGAAAAGTCTCATTTTTGAAGACAATAATTGCCGAATATATTAATTAAAAACCTCAAAAATTAAGCGTTTTTCCCTTCATTTCGGTAGTGAAAGTATACTTGGACATTTAAAATATTAGTATACCAAAAGAAAGAGTGAATTTTTCAATGTGCAATAGAATTTGTTTGGAATTTTCAAGTTATATAGAACTGGAAATATAACACTTTTACATTCATGCTCGCAGAAGAAAACCTTTTCAAACGCAACAAAGATTGAAAATTGGACACATTTCCGATCATTTTTGAAATACTCTCATTACATTTTGCTTTCATCTTTCAAAAAAAAGAATATTTTCTGAAAAATGCTTTTAGTCATTAAAAAAATCGTATGCACCATGCTAGTTGTATCCAATGCATTTGCAATTCAAAATGATATTTGACATATGCGCAGTGTGCTTTCACCTGAAAATACTACACATTTAACTTGCATGATAAAATAAGAATAATAGTCTAACACTGGTAACATATTGCTTTAAAAGGGCCATTTAATAATTTTAACTACAAGTTCAAACTTCATTTCTTTATTATAAGAACAATTATTTAATTTATTTTTTGGTGGGGAATAAAGGGGGGATAAATTCTAATATTGCAAGTATTATTCTCAAAATGTAAGAGAAATTTCAACTGGTTTTAACAAAACATAAGTGACAATATATACAGAAAAGGCAAAATCATTCCTTCGAAAACTAAAAATATAATACTAATAATAATTATATCACTTAATGTCATAAAAATTGAACCTCTTATTATTAGTTAATTGCTCTTCTAAAAATTTCTTTTCTTCCTCAATCTTTTGTTGTTGTTTTTTCAGTTCTGTACATACTGTTTCAACCTAGAATAAAAAAAATAGTAGAACAAAATAACGTTTCTAGCATAAATATACTTGCTATATAAGTATTTGTGTAAGAAAATATTAATTCATGAAAGAAAGACCATATAATAATTATATTAGAGACCTGTTCATATTGGCTTCCTATTCTAACAACCTCAGCTCTTTCAAGCTGCTTTTCACTCAAAAGTTGGGTTATATATTGCTCTTTTTCTTTCAACATTTCCTAGAATAATAATTAGAAAACATGCATCACACAAGTAACTATCTAATTAGGGCTCAAAGACAATCAAATAGTGTTCTAAACATTACAAACAATCTTATTGAGGTATTGTAAAAAGTAAGTACTGTTGAAGAATTTAGAATATTAGTCAGATAAATACTCCAGATCAAAATTATTATTTTTTATTAATTCAATATGCAGCACACAGATTAGAAAACAATTAACTTTTTTCAATGTCAGATTGTTAGTAAAAATTTAAACCTTATAGGAAGAGAAGAAGAGCATTGCAATAGAAAGCAAAACGGATAACAATGAGTTCACTTTTTTTCATAATTATTAAATATGTTATCATGCAAGAAAACTAACTTATTAATACAATACTACCAATTAAGAAGTACAATGCAATAAATTACGAATGAACGAATAATTATACTTTAAAAAATGTCAGTGAAGATTTTAGAAAACAGTTAATCTTCTTGAAAGCCTGACACTGCTAATTCAACATCCAACAATATAATTATCTACGTATGTGAACTAACAGCCCTTCCTAACTTCCAGAGTCTTTCATGTCAAACTATTGGGAAACCGCATTAGAGGTAGACTAAGACCAAGGTGGCTTGATTGCATTGATAAAGTTAATAAAGCACTGAAAGTAACCAAGTAGCACACCCCAATGAAAAGGAGAGCAGAGTAGAAAGACATTCTGAAGAAGGCTACAGTATACAAAGGTCTATCAAGTAAATAAAGAAAGAGCAGCCAGAGGAGTAAATATACCATGTAAAGCCTCGATTAAATAAGAATTATATTAAAATTAAAACACGCATTGCTTAAGAGTGTGGAAGGGATTGTGAAAACAAAGAAAAAACCCATAGACGTACCAATACAAAGCAGAGTTTGAAATGAAGCAAGCACCAAATATCTAACAAGATACAGTGGGTCGATTGTAGCAAATTTTTAGGGACTGTGTTATATTCAAACAGAATGCATTTTGTATTGAAAATAACTACAGAAATTTTACTTAGCTTTTTTTTTTTACTATTCTTAAAAATACGATATTAGTAATTTTTATTTTCTATAACAACCTTTAATACTAAGTAATATTTATTACTTTTCTAATCATTAAATAATACAGTGAAGCACTATTTATACTGTTCTTGGTTACACATTTTTAAAAATGGTTGAAGTAGAATCTGATGGTTGTTAAGGAAAGATTTGTATGGTTGAATGTAAGTTAAATCAATGTATTTAAATAGTAATTTGCACATTCATCCAAAACAGCTATTGTGAGTCTCACTTAACAGCAGTTTTGGTTAGTAGATAACTTTTGTAAGCTGAAAGTAGGCAATATATTTTAGTATTTTTTGTGAATCGTACAGATAATAGAGGAACTATTTAGGAATCCAAACTTTCGATTAACTCAATTAGAAATTTTTTTGACTAAGGCCAATAATGATCCAACTCATTCACATGGAATAACTGTTTCATAGCATCTGCTTTTGGTTAAAGATGCCAAGTTAAATTTCTTCTTTTTCTTATCAGAAATCTTGTTTATGAATTTTCTTGCTTCTTGCACATGAAACCACCTGTTCCCTGTGGTTTAAGTATATTTTTCTTATTTCTCATGAAAAATATGCTATTGTGTTTCATGAGAATAAATTTGCAACTCGATATACTCATTTCCATTCAATAAAATACCATTTTTTAAAAACTGGTACTCTGGGGTTTGTTAGTTCAAAACCCACAACCTCAGGGCTACTCCCCAATTGCTACCTTTATGTTGATACAGGAAAAGTTTCATCCCTGAAAGTATGAACCATGTTAATTTCTAAGGAAAAAGGTTGCTCCTGTGCTTCTTGTCAGCCTCAGTATTTTTCTAGATTCAACTGCTTATTAATAGTTAATAATTAGTGCATTAAAGAAACATTTTATGGAAGGAAGAAGTGAAAGCATTTCAAACAGATGAAGGAAAACCAACCTCTACAAAGTGTCTTTCTACGGAATTAGGTTTAAAAGCTTCAATTTCAACCACATTAGTTAATTAAAATTATTATGAAAAGCCATCATAAAAGTGGATCTAGTGCTTGAAAATAACACATAGAGTTTGAAGGAATAAATCTCCAGTGTAGAAATATTTCTTTTTGGATGATTTAAAAAATCTTGCAGGACAAATCTACATTTTTTTTTTTTTTTTTTTTTCAATTTTCTTCTTAGGAAGTTTCCTCCCTTAGTCCTGAAAAGAAATGCATAAACAATGCTTCACTATATTTATTTTCACCCTCACCATGAAAACTAAATTTTTTTTTTTTTCAATTCGTCTTCTTAGATTTGTTTCCCTTTAGTGCCAAAAAAATACATAAACAGTGCTTCACTGTATTTATTTTCACCCTTACCATAAAAATTAAATATTTAAATAAGGTATAATTTTTTAATTTACTTTAAAAAATTTCAACTGTTCTTCGGAAATTTGAATAACTAACCAAATATATTTATAAAATTTGCTGCATTTTTTAAAAATCTCAACAACCTAGGGTTATACAATAGACTGAAAGAATAAATTCATACTTCAAGAGCACGACTAGTGGTCATTATTCCTGCTCCACCAGAAGCACGTTTCTTCTGAAATTACAACTAATTAATATCAACAATAAGATGAAAGAAAGGGTATAGTCATTCATTTGAAGGTACTGTCTTACAAATATTGAATGATTTTTATTTTTTAAAGAGTAAACTTTAAAATTATTTCAAGTACTCAAAGTTGCTGCTAACTGTCATTGAATCTGGGTCCTAAGGACGCAGATATCCGAAACGTAATGATTAGGAGTTTAGATTTGAGGTAGTGAAAAGTTAAGACATGTAAGTGGACATTTTAAAGTGTTGAGTAACACAGGTTTTAAGTTCAAGTTCCAGGTAGGCTTTTATTGTTTCTTTTCTTCTAAATCTAGCAGGATAGTAGCACTTACTAAATTTACTAGTACTATCTCCTGCCTTAAAATAGAGGAAAACTTCCACCATTTGTACTGATTATCACGAAATTTTTCATTTTGGCACTTACATACCTTTGCTTCACACTGCCTCATTTTCATTTTGCAATCATGATTAGTTTACAAACTAGTAAGAAATCTGTAACAGTAAGCTCTTGTCATAGAGCTCATTTGGATATATTGAGCTTTTCAGTTATCTTCGGAAAAAATTTATTTAAAAAATTTACATTTAGCAGAAAAAATATTTCCTCACTTTTTTAATTGATGAAAAAAGCTAGTAAATTTTCCATTCATCGAAGTTTGTTCCAGTTTAAGTTGCAACTTTCTTTCCGTATTCCACAGTAAAACAATAAAAAGTATTTTCAATTTTAATATTCTTATTTTAGTAGAACAAGCTAATTTCTTATGTTTTAAATGCTCTTAATATGATAATAGATAAGTGTTTTTGTAAATGCACCAGAGTGCAATATAATGAGGGTTACTGTATTTTAATGCAGTACAGCATGCATCAGTGAGGTAATTCGGGAGTAAAAGATGGAGAATGGTTTCAAAATGCAAACGTAAAAGTTAATGATATTAAAAAAGACAATAAAATTAAAAAGTGAGGAGACTCCAGTCAAAGTTAAAGAAAAAAAAAAACAGGATGCAACATCCACTAGATTGTCACTCAGCTCGATCACTAGCGTGCAAACATCAAATTCAAAATGGAGTTCATGTGAAGATATAAACTCTAAAATAGAGTTTATGTGAAAAAATAACAAGTTTTACAATTTTTATGTTCATTTTTATGTCTCTAAAATTTGATATAAAATTTCATATTATATATTATTAAATTTTATATTAGTTCTGAAGATTTTATGTACGTTTTATTTTTAAACATAAAATCTTCAGAAATGATCCTTAGACAAATCTTACACTATCCCACAAGACTAACTCTTTTTAAATAATTCTTTCCCACTATGTTTTATTTAACCCATTAACCGCCGAAACTCGAAATCATTATTTGTTTTTGATACAAATCATAAAAGTTATTATTTTGAGCGCATACAATAGTATTATGCAGCAAAAAGAACAAAATTTCACTTACATTTAGAAATATAGGGTGTTGCGTTGACGCAACGTCAACGGAAAAGGGGTATGGATGCTAAGTAATTTTATTTGATACAACTCCGCAGTTTCAATGTGTTTTAGACAGACAAAATTTGTATGAGCTTTGATATGGTTTTGAAACGTGCAGAGAACTTTAGAAAAAAATGAAATTTGTTTTTAAAAAATCAATCTTAATAAACTTTTAACTTAACAAAAATTTGATTATCCAACGTCATACATGATAAACTTTGTTGCAATCGGGGTGGAGAGCAATATCACAAGCATTGCAACGATAAACAGTTTGACAATGGCAATGGGGCCATGGTCAGCCCGTTCAGTAAGGCGTCAGACTCGTAACTAGAGGGTCCCGGGTTTGATCCTAGCCGATCAAAGATCCACCGTCGTTACTAATGGTGGCTGGCCAATGCAAAATAAGGGTCGTGGTCACAAAGTCCACCAAGTGAAACAATGCTTCTGGGGGTCAGTGACCAGTTGTTTGCGCGGGCCTTGGTCTGGTTCAAAAGAACAGAACGCTCTGAGCTAAATCGGGCTTCCACCTTTATGGTGCTCATAAAAACGGAAGCCGTACTTATTCCGTGTTAAATATCTGTCTACTTGGGCTCGGGTACCCGAGTGGTTTCAGAAACAACACAATGGCAACTTGCACCGTAGCCTTTTGTTATTTGTAAACCGTGCTGTAAAATGCACCTCAGATACTGGCATTGGTAAGCTGAATGTACTTGGCCGTCCTGCAGCTGTACTTTTCTTCTGTGTATTATTATCAAAAGGGAGGGAAGGGGAGGGGTGTAAAAAATTAAGTGCAACCTCTCGTCTAAAATCCAACAGTGACTTTCTATTTCCTTCTTCAGATAGTCTTGAAAGTTTCCAAGCATTTGTTTGTGCAACATCGATACAATTTGAAAATATTAGCCACCATTTTTTCTCTCGGACTCTATTTATATAATTTAAAACTAAATTATCTCACAAATCAACTTTACCCATTTTTATGTTATATTGCTCAATGATACAAGCTGAGGGACAGAAACATTTTTCTTCTGAATTCTGGAGTAGCGAGAAACGATCTTTACTGGCTCAATTTTACCGTAAGTAGAACCTCGAATCATTATCAGAGTTTTTATTTATTTATCTATTTTTTCCAAAAACCTGTTCGAATGCTTCTTAAACTAAGATATCTTGTTTTGGGTATTTCAAAAGGCGAGAGAAAAAAAATAGCTTGCACAGTCAAAACGTACATAATAGAAATGAAATCTATGACTTTCGGAAAAGCAGTTGAGACAGGCAGTCTGACTACCCCTTTTTCGCTGACGATGCGCTCACACAACACCTGCTTTTGCTTTCCTTCCCTCTCCCACATAATCAATTTCTGAGTGGATTTTTTTTATAAAAGTGACCTTAACTAAGAGTATTTCTCATATAAACCCAAACTTTTCTTTTTTCTAATTTTTAATAGAAAAATAGATCACAAATTTGAGCAAAAAAAAAAAAACATGTTAGAACCACAATTTTTATTACATATAAAAAAAAATCTTTGAGACATTTTTTTACTTAATATGTTTCTATTGTTGTTCTTTAACCTAAAACTGAAATCGATACAAAAATTAGTTAAATAGCGAATTTTTTATGATTTTTTATAATGACCGTTGCGTCAACGCAGCACCAGCTGGTAATGGGTTAAAAAGGGAATTAAGAAAAGTGGAACAAGATAATTGGCACAGTTCAAGAAAAATTCCTTATAATAAAATGTAATTTACACCAGAAACATATAAAAGATCTAAATTTATCAGAAATAATGTGCCACGCCAATTACAAAACTTCCTACTAATTGTTTTCATATTAAAATGAGCATCAACTTTATAATTTTAAAAGATAAAATCTTAACTTTTTTTCTATCACAAAGCTCAGCCAACATTAAAATTTAAGCTTGTTCACCAACTACCATGTAATTTGATTCAGCCCTTAAATTACACAATTAAACTGAAAAAAATCCACCTCAATTGTAATATTAAAATAACACTGTTACGACAGTTTGTTTTTTTATATGAAATTATGAACCAAACCAACAATAAAAACAGCGTTGTGCAGTTAAATTCTTCTTTGTTTTTTTTTATGAAAGTAATAGTTAAAAAACAAAATGATATGAAACAATATTAAATTTCAATGAAATATGATTTGGAGGAGCTTTTATGAGGACATAAAGAATTTCAGCTAAAAGTACTCAATAGTTTTTTCTGTTGAGCTGAAAAATACATTTTGCTGCACTTTTAGGATGTGTTATATACACTTTCTGAATTCTTTTCTTTCTCTAAATTGCTTTCCTTCCTCCCTTTTAAAAAAATACCTTCCTTAAAATTTTACTATTGAAAGTTGCAGAACCAGAACCCTTCAAAAGAGACGAGCTTGTAACCCCAGATTTTCTCAGCAAATAATTTTTAAGCATATAAAACTTGAGTGTTTAAAGAGAAATAAGGAAGTAAATTTGAAAATTTTTAAAATAAAAATATTTTTGAAAAAAAAAATTGAACCGACTTCAGAACTTCAATCGGAAGTGCTCTAAAAAGTAAAAAATAATTTTATTCTTTGAACACCATCGATACTACATTTAAACATCAGTTTCGAAGTCGGCGCAAAAACACTAAATAGAATCATACGAAACTAGAATCCGACTATAAATATAAATTTCAATGAATCAAGGTTCTTTAATCGCATACACTACATTAACAACCATATATTTATGTAAAGGTACGAATATTCAGCTCTTAATTTTCAATGGTTTCTCCGAAAAATGTTGACAAAATATAGTAAACATCATTTTACTTACAGTTTTTGCGCCGACTTCAAAACTTATGTATAAATATAGTATCGATGGTGTTCAAAGAATAAAATTATTTTTCCTTTTTCGCGCACTTGCAGTTGAAGTTCTGAAGTCGGTTAATTTTTTTTTTCAAAAATATTTTTATTTTATTCTTTTTAGTGTCAATGTACTTTATCTATCTGTGTGTACATGATATTTTGTCTGTGATGATGTTCTTAAAAACATCCTTTCAAGTTTTGAGAAAAGTGAAAGCAAAAGACAAAAACATTATTATTTGACTTGAGAAAAGCCTCGAAGATTCACGTGAGAAATAAAAACATTATCAGAATTAAAATTCGCTATCGGGCAAAAATTTGAGATGACGTACCGAATAATGATTTAGATGGAGGAAAGCCTTCGAAAATAAGAGATTTAAATTTCAATTACAAGTTTTAATTTCACAGAAATTAAGGGGTTTTAGTTAATTTCTCCCGAACTAATTGACATTTCGAAAAATCCTTTCTTAGTGGATACTTTCGTAATCATGTGGACATGCCTGCCAAATGTTAAGTCTGAGGCTTCAGCAGTGTTGCTTGTGCGTTGATATGTACATATATTGTCTCAGGATATTTTATATATATATATCGATAAAAATTTCAAAAAGACTATAGAAATGAATTTCATTATGTAATCCAGAGAAGCCTTACATTCAAAATTGTCATTATTACGATTACTGTGATCACGATTTCTATTTCGATCGATTTCTGCAGGTTCCCGTTATCAAACCCGGACCACAAGACAATGGGACCAATTGGAAAAAAAACCCTTTCAAACAAAAAAAGAATTTTTGAAATCGGTCTAGGCGTCTTAGAGTAATCTTTGGACATACAAAAAAAAAAAAAAATCTCTGACAAATTGTATAACCTCCTCCTTTGTTGAAGTCGGTTAAAAATACAAATGGGTTATTATGGAGAAATATTCAACTTCCTCATTTTTACTGAGAGGCATGAATGCATAATAATAATTTATTTAGAGCAGTGTGACAGTGAAACTTGATTCCCAAACTGAGTATATTATCAGCAACTTTGCATTGAAGAATATTACCTGTGTAGTATTTGTAAGGGATGTGACACCCAATTTAACTCTACTGGACCTGGAGCAACTGCTGATTGAACTGTTTAGTGAGTCTTTACTGTTAGATCTTGTGAGAGGAGTGCCTCTAACAGATCCAGGTCTTGACACAGATACTCCACCAGCTCGAGACACTTTGTGCAAAGGAGCAAACAGGCCATGCTTCATTTTACAGGTGAAATACCTACACAAACACATTTGAGGAAAAACATATAGTTACTCCTTTGGAAAAAAAAAGGGGGGGAATTTTTTTATTTTGCTTCTAGGATTTTTGGCGGAGGATTTATTCAATCATAGACAGGGACGTCATTTCAAGTTTTTCCAGGGGTAAAAACACAATACAATTTCATCAGAAAACAACGAAAACCACGCCCACTTATTTGTAAATACATTGGTTTCTCAAAGTCAGGGGGGTGGCAAATGACCCCCCCCCCTGCCCCCCTAAATGATGGGTCTGATCATAGAAGACATAAGTAAAATGCACTCAAGTTATTTTTTTTTTAAATTAATAAATGTACCATATTTTCAGGTGTAAGCACAACAGCGCTTATGAGAAAAAGTTTTGAAGTTTGCTTATGTGGAGGATAGAACAGGAGCGGCACATGGGATGAATTTTTTTTCATTATATTTTTATCAGTTTTCATCACATTTTGGACAAAAACAACTATTTCAGAAAGAAGGAAAACCAAATGCAATGAACATGTTTCAAAAATGAACAGAAATGAGTCAGTTTTCAATCTTATGGATCAAAAAGTTATATCAGTGACTTGGTTTTCACTTTAATTGTTGTTCTTTTAATTGGAATTAATATAATTAAAATGTTTCTACCTAATTTCTTGTAGCATTATTATATGTGCTTTTTTTTTACCAAAATCATTTCCAAGTGATCAATTAAGTTCACAAATGATGAATCCTGAAATCAGGGCTTCTTGAATTTTCCCATGCATTTTCCATGCAAGTTTACATAATAGTGATTTGAATCAAAGCTCATAACATCCATTAAGGTAAACGTTCAATGTTTTTACATCTACCATCTTGACATTTTCAGTAACAATCTGAAACGAACTTCAGTAACGAACTGAAAATCAGCCAAGTCTGTGGCTTAAGGTTCTAAATTATCAGTAATTATAAATTACTTTTAAAACTTCTTTAAATTATTGCATCTGTTTCACAATTGCATAGTAGTTCTTTTTGATACAAATATTATTTTTAAGATGTTAAACATCGGGTGCTACGGACGCTCCCGAAAATATGGTACATATAAAAATAAATAAGTAGGGTAAAAGTCCAAAATGAACTAAGCACCAAACCACCAAATATATATACAGTACAGAACCTTTTATTGGGAAACTAAACAACTGGGAAATCAGAAAATAGGCAACTTTTAACCAATTTTCCCGCTTTTTTTTTAAATATGCATTTTTGGCAATTTTTGAAAAAAGAAGCTTTTTTTTTAAATATCTAAACAAATATGAACACTTCCTTTATAAACACCATATTACTATCATATAGCTCGAAAGTATCTTACAAAAACGAACTTCAAAGCTAAAGTTGAAGGATCATCTTACATGCAGGACCGTATTTCCGAAATATTTTCTTGAATTAAAAAGTACACTCGAAAATTTAACAATTTCCTATTTTATTCCAGCTGATAAACTAAAGAAACCTTTAAATGCAATTTTTTATTGAATGGCTATTAATTTAAGCAGTTTACAGCATAAGTGACGACGAGATAAAAAGCGGGAAACGCTGAAAACTAGTTTATCTAATTTTACGGAAAATTGATCATGGCATATAGAGATCACTAAACGCAAGATTGTAACTAAGCTGCAACAGCTTAAAAAGCAAATTTCTATTGATATTAGCACAATGCAAAAGAAACAATAAACGCAGGCCCGTCATTTAGGGGGGGGGGGCAGGGGGGTCAATTGCCCCCCTTGACTTTGAGAAATCAATGTATTTACACTGCTCGACATTGAAAATGCAACACCAAGAAGGAGTGGTGCGAAATTCATGCAAATTTTACCGTAGACGCACGTCACTGAGTTATGCAAATGGTATGAAATGCGCAGCTCTCTGACGCACGTGAAGTAAGATATAAGAGAATGAAGTTGAAAAGTGGGCTATGTTCATGTTGGTTTTTCTGCCAGACTAATTATCGGAGAAATTTGGTTTTTGTCTCGAAAGATACGTGTGATAGGAGGAAATGCCACGCCGTCCTCAACGAAGACACTTCCAGCATATAGACGACTTTACAAGGGGTATGGTGATCGGACTGAGAAGGGAAGGTTGGTCCATACGTCAAATTGCAGCTGATACCCACATGGATGCAAGCACTGTGCATCGGCTGTGTTGGAGATGGTTGGAAAGAGGAAATGTAGCCACATTGAGGGGTGCAGGTGCAGCCAGAGTGACGTCAGACCGCTTGGATCGACGGATTCACCGACAAGCTGTGGCGGACCCGCAAGTCACTTGTACGTCGATTCTGCAGCACGTGCAAGGTACCCTGGATGTTCCTGTGTCGACCAGAACCATTTCCCGTCGACTGGTTGCACAAAGGCCTGCAATCACGGCGCCCGCTAAGAAGACTGCCATTGACCTCACAGCACAGACTCCAACGTTTGGAATGGTGCCGGACCAGAGCAACGTGGATGGCAGAATGGCAAACCGTAGTGTTCTCAGATGAATCCCGCTTCTGTTTGTCCAGCAATAGTCATCGCATACGTGTGTGGCGTCTACGTGGAGAAAGATCGAATCCGGCAGTAACTGTGGAACGCCCCACAGCGCGACAACGTGGCATAATGGTTTGGGGCGCTATTGCATACAATTCCGTATCACCTCTAGTTCGTATTCGGGGCACTATGATGGCCCAACGATATGTAGATAATGTACTGCGGCCGGTGGCAATCCCCTACCTTCAGGGTCTGCCAAATGCAATTTTTCAACAGGATAACGCCCGGCCTCACAGTGCTCGAATCAGCCAACAGGCTCTACAAGGTGTACAAATGCTTTCCTGGCCACCATACTCTCCTGACTTGTCACCAATCGAACATGTGTGGGACGTGATTGGACGCCGTTTGCAGAACCTGTCACTGCCTCGTTCAGAGGACGAACTGTGGCAAATGGTTGAAAGGGAATGGAGTGCCATCCCTCAGGACACCATCCGCAGGCTTATTGACTCCATGCCTAGACGTGTTTCTTCGTGCATCGCTGTCCGCGGTGGTCCTACTTCTTACTGAGCCGACGCCGTCCTCGCTCTAAATTTTGCTTATTTATTTTGAAATAAATATCACTTATTGTTCCATGCTGTCTCTGTCTTCTTACCAAATTTCATCAATTTCTGACCACTCCTTCTTGGTGTTGCATTTTCAATGTCGAGCAGTGTACATATAAGTGGTCGTGGTTTTTTATGTTTTCCGATAAAATTGCATTGTGTTTGGACCCTTTGCCCCCCCCCCCCTGGAAAAACTTGAAATGACGTCCCTGAATAAACGATAATATTACCTTAACTGAAAGAGAAAACATTTACAAAAAAGGAAAAGGACGCATTCATAGTAACGAATTCATTTCAGACACTAGTAGAAAAATCGCACATACACTGAAGTGACAAAAGTCATGGGATACCTCTTAATATCGTGTCGGCCCTCCTTTTGCCCGGCGAAGTGCAACAACTCGACGTGGCATGGACTCAACAAGTCGTTGGAAGTCTTCTGCAGGAATATTGAGCCATGCTGTCTCGATAGACGTCCATAATTGTGAAAGCGTTGATGGGGCAGGATTTTGGGCACGAACAGACCTCTCGATGGTGTCCCATAAATGCTCAATGGGATTCATGTCGGGCGATCTAGGTGGCCAAATCATTCGTTGGAATTGTCCAGAATTTTCTTCAAACCAATTGCGAACAGTTGTGGCCCGGTGACATGGCGCATTGTCATCCATAAAAATCCCATCGTTGTTTGGGTACATGAAGTCCATGAATGGCTGCAAGTGATCTCCAAGTAGCTGCACATAAGCATTTCCAGTCAATGTTCGGTCCAGTCGCACTAGAGGACCAAGTCCATGCCATGAAAAAACAGCCCACACCATTACGGAGCCACCACCAGCTTGAACAGTGCCTTGCTGACAGTTTGAGTCCATGGCTTCGTGGGGTCTGCGCCACACTCGAACCCTACCATCGGCTCTTACCAGCTGAAATCGTGACTCATCGGACCAGGCCACGGTTTTCCATTCATCTAGGGACCAACCGATATGCTCACGTGCCCACGAGAGTCGCTGCAAGCGATGTCGTTCTGTCAGTAAAGGCACTCGAGTCGGTCTTCTGCTGGAATAGCCCAAGAAATCCAAATTTCTCCGCACAGTTCTAGCAGACACGTCCATTGTACGTCCCACATTGATTTCTACGGTGATTTGACGCAGTGTTGCTTGTCTGTTAGAATTTACGACTCTTTGCAGATGTCGCCGGTCTCGATCTTTAAGTGCAGGCGGTCGACCACTGCGCTGTCCATGGTGGAATGTTATGCCTGAAATTTCATACTCTCGGCACACTCTTGACACAGTGGATCTGGGAATGTTGAATTCTCTAACGATTTCCGAAATGGCATGACCCATGCGTCTAGCTCCAACTAACATTCCGCGTTCAAAGTCTGTTAATTCACGTCGTGCGGTCATCATCACGTTAAAACCTCTTCACATGAATAACTTGAACAGAAATGAAAGCTCTGTAAAAGCACTGCGCATTTATACCTGTTCTATGCGATGCTACTGCCATCTGAAAATTTGCATATTACTATCCCATGACTTTTGTCACTTCAGTGTATACTGTCGTCCCCGCTTAATCGGGTAACCGATAAACGAATACCCCGCTTATACGAATAAAATATCTTGGAACCGATGCCATAGACATAATGTTAAAGATCCTCGCTTAATCGAATACCCCGTTTAATTGAATAATATTTCTTGGAACCGACAGTATTCGTTTAAGCGGGGCCGACAGTATCTTCAAAATCTTGTTTTTTTGCCCATTCTCTTCAAGTTCCTTTTTTTTTAAAACATTATCGAAGAGTGTGGTGATTTTTTTCATCTAGCTCCTGCTAGATACTCACAAAGCTGGGTCAAAATGACCCAACGCTTTTGAAAAAGTGGGTCCATTTTAAAAATAGTGGGTCCCGCACTCCGAAGAAGAAAAGGGTCATTCCATGTCAAGTGTACGAGTCGTCCCCACTCGACCCCCTCCGATTTTGATGAAAATTTTTTGGATATACATATAAGACTTGCATGAAACCATACCAAATTATAGCTCTATAAGCCTTATGGTTTAGCCAATAAAAATTATGGAAAAAAGCCTCTTTTTCGTGTCTTGAAAAAAATGACCAAATCGTCAAGTTTGTGCTTTTATTGCTCGCGACCTAAGACGATTATAAGGCTCAAATTTGGTGATTCTGATCACTGTTTAGGGTAGAATAGCCTACTTGTATAACCAGGCCCGTCGAGAGGGGGGGGCAAGCCTATGCATTGCACAGGGGCCCGTGAGAGGTCAGGAAGCCCGCGAAGCGGGCCTAAAGAATTAATATCAAGCGAAAATTTTCCGTTTTTTTTTTTTTTTTTTTTTTTTTTTTTTTTTTTTTTAATGGGTTAGCCATTGAGGGTCTAAAATTACTTACAAAGTTCAACGCTCCACATTAAAAATGAGAAATTTCATTAGTTCCTTTTCTCAGACCCTACTTTCAGCACATCTCACATCTATTAGAGCTTCATTTTAAAAGGAACGAAACCCCCCTTTTCCCTGGCTTTTCGACTTTTCTTGGAACTGGGCTTGGAAAATTTCGACCTTGGTGTGTGTGACCTTGCAGGCCTGGACTATCCAGGGCGGTTTGTGGGCGATTGCCAAGGCCCCCCAAATGAGAAAGAAAGGAGATAAAATTATGGCTTTTTTTTTTTTGGTTTGCAAATTTTGATTTCTTTAAATATTCTTTCTTTTTCTATTGATTAGCTTTATTAAACTTTTTCCCAAGATGCTTCACTTCAGTCTTGCTGATTTCACATTTGTAGCATCCAGTACTTGAATAAAGCAAGGTGGGGCCCCGGAACAACATTACTTTTAGGGCCCCCTAATCCAGGGTTTCCATCGCAATGAAATTGACTCGTAAACGTAGTGTTTCATTGATTTCTATTCTCTATTATAAGTATGTGACTGATTTATCCGTTCTTTCTTGGGGGAGGGGAGCTTATTTAGTATCAGGGCCCCCACATCAATCCGTGAACCCCAGGACCAGATATTGTAATAGGCCCTCGCCCCTACAACACTCCATACTCTAACAACTTATTAATGTTTAGACAGACATTTGAAATTTTAAAAATTTTGCTTCATTTCTCAAGCAGTGGTCAGAAATTTTTTTTTAGTTAACTACAATTACTTCATTAAAAATGTAGTCAACTATAGCTGCAACTTTTTTTTTTCAAAAAGTAGCAGCTACAATCTACTTTCGGAATGCCCATAGATGTATCTGAAGATAGTTTTAAATGTTGAAAATGCCCACGAAAATGGATATTAAGATGATAAATAAAAGTTATTATAAATGCAAAATATGCTTCCCTTTTTTTGTCCTTTTGAAGCCATTGTTGTACAGTGGCGGATTTGGAGATTATGGAGCCCCTTTGTCCATTGCTCTTTCAGTAAGCATTTGTAGAACATTCCTTTCAGGGCCCCTAGCAATTGTCACATTTGTGATATGACCCCCCCCCCCCCCCCGTAAAGTCACGTCGTAAACTCGCGCGCAACACTTACACCGCATGTGGGCGCCTCGCTAAAGGCTGCTCAATTCAGCCTCATCGTTCTGAGTATCATGACAGATTTTGTTTTTCCGAAGTTAAGAAACAAGCATTTATGTGTTTTAAAAATATTCATTTAAGAAGCTAGGATATTTCTGTGGGAGATTGTAACTAAAACTTCTTTTTTTTTCCACGCTAAAGGGCGCCAAATTTAGCATTATCGTTCCGAATATCACCGCACATATTTTTTTTCCTGCGCTAAAAAACAATCATTTAACTGTGTTTTCAAAATTTTCATTGTTTTTCATGCCTTAAAAAAGTTAAATGAGATATTTTATTTAAAAAAATCGCCAATTTCAGCCCTTTTTAATATATTTTTGCTTTGCTACTGATAAAACCATCACAAGCCATCATCATCCTCTCTTTGCTCAAGTAAGATTCGGCATTCTTTATCTGACAGCAAGAAACCGCTATTGTCCCTTTAAAAGACTCACTTCCGAGAACTTTCTGGGAGGTTAATCACAAAACCCAGGCCACTGTTAGAGTTCCAGGAATACTAAATCCCACTGGGACTATCCCTTGCTCGTCTGTCATTTGATTACCTTTGATGTAGTCGCCAATCCTGAATGAACTCAGGGAACTCAGGCTGATTCCTGTCGGAGGGCTTTGTAAATTTCCCATGCTGTTGTAAGGTTTTCGCTACCAGATTTCTGTAAACAGGCTTTTTATTGCAGTCATTTATTACAGATGTCCAGATCAACTGAACAACGAAAGACTTCTTATTTTCCCATACCTTTTAAAAAAGGAGTAAAACTTATGATCAATTGTCGTCGAATTAGACGGACACTTTTGATCCAGCTGTCCTCGAGTTCATTTTCTGAGATTATTTTTCACTGATTACCATGACCGGGGCCCCCGGGAAAAATCGCGCGAGGGAAGAAGCGCGCAAGTCACGGATGTCCCGCTATAACCAGTAACATTTACTATCACCAGGAACATTTACATTTATCTTCTTGTTTATACAAAATCCCTCAGCTGAGTGCACAAACCTATCTTTCCGGTAAGTTTTGTGTTTGTGTGCTTGTATTTCAATACTATATTTTGTTAACAAAAAATAATAATATAAATTGAAATTGATACCACTTGTATTTTTCCGGCAAGAAAGAGAGAGAGAGGTTGGCATGGCCCCTTCTCAGTTTTTTAGCAACAATTTTAATTTATATCGCTATTCACTCTTTTTTGCTTTTATTATTTCTTTCAATGCGTGTATTTTGCATAACTTTTTCTTCCCTTTGCCTTTTTACACTTATTTTTTAGAAAAAGTGATCGATTTCTTCCCATATTATGGACAATGAGTTCTGTCAGTCGGGTTAAAAGAAGTATTCCTAACTGTCAGATAAGATGAAAGTGGTAGTTTTACTCTAAAAATAACTGCGAAATATGCCACCTTTCAGGAATTTTTCAGATAGTCTGACCTTTTTTTATCTTTGAAAAGAGTGATCTATTTCTTCCCATAATTTGGACAACGAGTTCTGTCACTAGGATCAAAGGAAGTATTCCTAACTGTTAGATCACATGAAATTGTTAGTTTTATTCTAAAAATAACTTTGTGAAATATGCCACATTTCAGGAATTTTTCAGATATATTTTTTCTCTCTTCCGGCTATTCACTTGCTCTTATCAATAGTCGATTAATGTCAACGATTTGTTGAACCGCAAACCATTATTATTTTGATCGAATGTATAATTTCTCGAGGGTTTTTGATTCTTTTTTTCTCATATTTTTCCGTCTTAATTACTTCATATAAGGTCTCAAAATGCAGAATTTTGTATTTATTTCAAAATTTCTCCCGAGGCACAATCCCCTGGACCCCCTGAATTTGGGAATAGTCCACTCTGAATCACACTTAAAGAGGTCATTGCATCAATTTTCTCTCTTCTGTTACCCATCCCGTTAGTACGTCAAAAAAAAAAAAAAAAACAGCATTATAAACACAAGGAAACAACTCGAGGCTGTTATCAGCGAAAAAGACACAAAGCAAAAAAAAAAAAAAAAGTAGGTTTGCTACTTAAGTTTTCGGGAATGCAAAGGGGTCTGTAACAGTTTAGAGCACCTGTAAGTCTAAGTCCGCCCTGGTAAAAAAAAAGTTGAATGAATTGTGTTTACAATTCATCGAAAAAGTAAGAGCGATTTTTTTCCGTGGGGAAGAAGCAAAAGCTTCGTCAAATCTGGTTACAGCTGCAGCTGCGGCCCTAAAGTTGGAAACTCCTTTAAAAAAAAAAGTATCGCAAATGTTTTCTTTTCTTTTCTTTTCTTTCTTTTTATATTTTTTTTATTAAGGAAACTTTTAAGTTGAAAATGTTGGTTATTTCCTTTGACAGTATTTACTCTATTTAAGTGAAAACCCTATTTATGCAAAAATAATAATAGTGTAACAATAATTATATAAAAATAATAATGTAAAAATTATAAATATAATTTTAATTTATATCGTTGTTTACTATTTTTTGCTTCAACTGTGCTTTTATAATGTTAATGAGTGTGTTTTGCATGACTATTTTTCCCCCTTTACCTTTTCGCTCTTTATTTTTGGAAAGAGTTCTCTCATATTGGATTTCGAGTTCGATCTCTAGGGTCAAAGGAAGTATTCTTGACCATTAGATCCCACAAAATTGTTAGTTTTACTCCAAAAATAACTCCGTTAAATATGCCACATTTCAGCAATTTTTCAGATGTAGTATTTTTTCTCCGTTCCTTCTTCTCTCTTACTCTTATTCCTAGTCGATTATTGTCAACGATTTGTTGAACCTCAAACCATTTTAATTTTTACCGAATGTATAACTTTTCAAGGGTCTTTGTTTGCCTCTTTTTTTGTCATATTTTTCCGTCTTATTACTTCATATAAGGCTTCAAAATGCCTTATTTCGTATGCCTTATTCTACACCCCATTTAAAAAGATTTCATTGCAACATTCTAATACTCATCCCGCTATTAGGTTATGTTATCACTTATCAGCGAAAAAGACACACAAAAGCTTTTAAAAATGCTGAATGAATTGTATTTACAATTCATCGGAAAAGTAAGAGCGCGAGTTTTTCTCTTACGAAAAATCTAGGGAGAGGAGGTGCGAGGTGGGGGGGGGGGGGGGAGAAGCAAAGGCTCCGTCTGCACTCCTAAAAATTAAGGCGAGTATATATTATGCTACGACCAGCTACCGAATCTTTGGTTGCAACTGCGGCCCTAAAAGTTGAGAACTCCTTTAAAAAAAAAGTATCGCAAATCTTTTCTTTTTTTTTCTTTTATTAAGAAAACTTTCAGTTAAACCGATAAAATTTTAGTTACGTCCTTTGACAAAATTTACGCTATTTACGTGAAAATAATTGTAGGAAGTTTAAGTAAAGGTTTGGGGGAGGGGGGGCCCACAAAAAGTTGCATAGGGGCCCATGAAACCTGTCGACGGCCCTGTGTATAACGAAAGCTCCATACACTGTAGATTTTTTGCAATTAGCTGCCAAAGTTGGTAAAAAATCGTATTTTGGTTAGTTTTGATCATTCGTTATCAGCTTGTATCTGCTGAGAGAATGACTTTCTGAAGCTAATTCTTTCCTCGTTTATAGCCTGATAGTTCGTCCGAAAGGTGTGCAAGTGGCATCTCGATAGCTCAAATAATTGCTGAATTATGCGAGTTGAAATTCCAGTTAAATTTCTTTTTTCTCAATTTTGTCTCAATTTCAAAAGGCAATATCTCAAAAGGGTCATCTTGGATTTGAATTTTCTTTACATCATTGGAAAGAACACACTTTTCTTAACTAAAAAACGTTATTTTTATTTTTGAGACAAACCATTTTCAAGGGTTATTGCAGGTCAAAAATATGTGCGTCATTCAACGTGAAATCAAAGAAAAAAAGACATAGACCTCAAAAGTTGATGTCAATTTGTTCTATTAAAATTTACAGGAGCTATTGTACTTTTGTTCTGATAGAAAAAACCTTTTTTAGATGTTTTTGAACTTTAGTTTTTGTGTGCGCATCCGTAAAAACTCAAGAAATGGCAAAAAATAAAGTTTCGTTTTTAACAAAAATAATTATCTCCTTATCGCTGCTATAAGAGCTTGAGTATTAGCCTATGTGTTATTTTTAAGCTCTTGAAACAGAATTTCGGATGATATGTCACTTGGCAAGGTTCTAGGTCATTCATGTTTACAAGGTCATAAAAAAAGTATT